>JAJIBD010033809.1:0-21083 GCA_021461705.1 Cryptotis parvus | reverse complement strand
TTCCATTATGCTTACAGTTTAGATGGTTAAAATTTAGATTTAGAATACTACTACCCATCATTTGATATGCCAAATACCAGTAACAATTTATAGACCTCTGCTGCAGGACTCCTGATATCAGCTTGCATCTGCTCTGGATTTACCCCGCAAATCACTCGTAGATAAGGTTAGTCTAAAGGTAAGTAGTTTTATCCCAAACTATGTGTATGCTTACTTTAGCTGGTATAAATATTATCCCATGCTATCATTAATTAACGCGTGACTGATTCACCAGCATAGCCTGGGCCACAAGTAGGACATCTATAATTAGACCAGAGAGGAAACAAGTTGTTTGCTTCCAAACAAAAATGAAGCATGGTTCCCTGATAAGATAAAATCTACAATGTAAAGAGTAGATCAGAAGGCTTAGAGAAATACGTAACTGGCATTGGTGTTGATCTTGGTACAGCGACATGCCATCTCTCAGAAACCTCTTCTACATTTCAAAGCAGATTCCAGCCTCAAAACATTGAAGCACAAAGTAAAGGCTCCTAGGTGAGATGGTGGGAGTATTAATTGATATATTGACCCTCTCTGGTTTCTATAACAATGGGGAGGAATGTCTGAGTTGGGGGTATGTTCAGCTGTTTCCTAGCCTGCTCTTCTTCTTTCCCTGGACCTTGCAGCGCTTATTCCTTGAAGTTTCTAAGAATGGTGTACGCCATTCTTGGCCTCACGTGGCTGGGTTCTAGCCTGGAATCCTAAGCATCGGGTTTTTCCTTTCGTTGATTGGCATGCCTGAACCGGTGATATAAAGCTTTTAAACCGTATCGGATTCTGAGTACTCATCCATCCCACGGCTTGGAGGTATGTAACTGCCAGCACTGTCGGGGACTGGTGGAGCGCCCGACAGACCTCATTCCTATGACCTGATGTATATTTTGAGGCCTTTATGTTCCTGGAGCAAGCGATGTCCTTGGTTTCCTGCTTTGAAAAGTGTGAGACAGACATATGTGGATACACAGTTCGCCTAACAAAATCTATAGATGAATGGAAGGCAGGATAATGCGATACAGTGATGCCTTAATAGTCTATGATGAAACCACAGTCATTTCATACTAAAACATTAATATTTTAGACTATTTAAAGCAGGGTCAAAAATAAAATGGTTGCATTTTTAATTCTATCTCACCCACTTTGTATTTATGCACTGATTTGAAGGAAAAAGTAATTTTATTTCACATAATAAAAGATGTCTTGAGAGTCTTGTACTGTTCAAAACTGGTATTTAGGAAGTAGAAAAAGTATATAATCTAGTAACTGATTTGATCTATCTTTTCTTCTTTTTTGCTTATTTTGCTTTTGAGCTTCAACTGCAACAAAGCTTCAGGGTTTCCTCCTGGCTCTGCACTCAGGAATTACTTCCTAGCAGTAGCTCAGGGGACCCATATGGTATGCTGGGGACAACCCAGGCCGGCATGGGGTCGGCTCTCAGCAAGGCAAACGCCCCTGCTCGGCTATTTCTCTGGCCTAGATCACCTTTTCACACATTTTGTTTCATATTATTTATATTCCCATGTATTTTTCTCTTCTCTTTCTCTTCTTCTGTTCCTCTTCCCTTCACTTTTCTTTTCTTCCCAGATCTCCCATATGACTATAAAACCTGCACAAATGCAACAATTGAAACTAATAAATGTCACTTATAGATTTTTACAACATAATATTTTATGAACGGTAACAGCAACAGGGATATTAATATATAATGTAATAACTTTTGTCTTTCTTCTTGCTTTTCCTTTTTCCTCCTCTCCCTCCCTCCCTTTCCTTCCTCCTTTTTTTTTTCTTCTCCTTTTTCTGCCTCCTTCCTTTCTTCCTTTCGTTCCTTCTTTCTTGCATTTCTATCTCTGAGCAAAAAGAGTTTATTCTCACTCTAAGAATTACAATATAGTCAAAACTGATTTAGTGTGTGTGATACATCTCTTGATTCTTTCCTAGTGCTTCCTCTTTTCTAGCAATATTTTTTAAAATTATTCTCCTAGTACTCGCAGTGACAATTATTTCAGTGAGTGAGTAAAGAGCCAAAGTACAGAACAAAAGTGACCCTAGAAGGACGCTGAGGGAGGTGGAGAAACAGTCCAGCCGTGAGGGCACTTGTCTTTGTATGGCAGCAGACCTGTGGTTCGATCCTCAGCACTACACATGGCCCCCAACAACGCAAGGAGAGATCCATGAGCACATGCAGCAGAAGTAAACTCGGAGAAAGCAGGTGTGACTACAAAACAACAACCCCAGAAAGAGCCAAAAACGGAACTTAGATTTTAGTCCCTACAACCAGCTGTTTTCCATTGTTTACATCACATACTTTTGCCAGGTATACACATAAAGGGTTATTTATGGCAGGAAGAAAATATGTGATCTTATTTGCAATTAGTTTTCTTTTTAATTTTTTATTCGGACTGTGTCTTATAAATTACAGCTCTATAAACTGTTATTAGGAGGATATCAAACACGGCTGATTCAGTCACACTCCTCCACCCAGATGTCCACTTCTCAAAATTATAGCACAAGGGCTGGGTCCTCACCCACCCTCCCCCATCTTGTGAAAATGTTTGCCCTCAAGTATATATTTTTGGAATATACAATAGTATAATTCACATACACAACCGATACTTAGAAAATTCTGTCCTGGTAGCCTGTTCCTCTAAAACCATGTCAGAGTAGGAGATGCATCATCTAAAAATAGAGCCTGAGTTCACAGTTTGCTAGCAGCAAGGCTTAGGGAAACCGAGTTGTATTTTGCAGGGTGCCTTTCCCCCGCTTTATCTGCAGTTCCTGCTTGCCAATGGTGCTGATATCACTATTTAACATATTTTCTATGCTCACTGTGTTATGCACAGGTCACCTGATAAGCACTTCTTCGCCACCAGCACAGTCATTTCCAAGGCAGTTTCTCTTCAGTTTTATTAGAGGTCAAGCACTTTCTTCAGCTTATTTTCTTCACACACTGAGGAGAGTTTCTTTGACCCCAGTTCTTTCATCCTTAAAGTACCAAAAGTATAAAACTCACATTCCTTTTTATTGTCGGTATTTTTGCCACTTAATGGAAAATGTTTGATTATGTTTCATAAATGCTTAATTATAAACCAGATGTTTAATTGTATAAATCTGATAGAAATAGTTACTTAATTATATAAATGAAATATTTTGCCTAACTCGACTACTACACACAGAGCAAGTTGCAAACTTTCTTTTCTATACCAAGTGGTTATTTCATAATTCCTTCATTTTTCTACTCCTCTTGGGAATCAATGCTTCATGTCAATTAAGCTTCCATGACAAGAGTTTAGTATACTCTCTCTAATCTTGTTTTTGCTAGAGCAAACAAATTAAAAAGTAAGAAATTGAACATTTTCTCCTACAATACATTTCTAAATATTCCTTTAAATTAAAAAAAAAAACTACTTATAAGACAGTAGAAATTTACCTATCAGTTTGTCAGAGTTACAAGGTAATTAAGTTCTCCACCATAATCACAATGATAGACCCTGCTCTCTTAATTACCAGTATTAGAATCCGGAGTTGCAAGTCTTAGGACTCACAAAGAAACAAGCCAGTAATGCAAAATGCAAATTAGCTTTGATGGGCCAGTTAGCTGGGGTCAAGTTTCCTAGGCAGGCAGGTCAAAGCACACCCTATAAGGAAGCTTCTTAGAGTATAGGCTACTATTAGCTGCTATAGCCCTAAAACCTTTAAATTTAAAGAGGTGCAAACATACTTTAAGGAGAAACACTATAATTCTATACATACCGTTCTCTGCAGAAACTGGCAACTTCCCCGCTGTCGTGATTTGATATGCCAAAAACCAGTAATACTATAGACCCCATCTCTATAACCTCAAGGAATGGTTTGAGCTCTTCATGTTTCTGGAGCAGGCAGATGCCTTTGGTTACACTCAGTATGTGACCAGACGTACGGAGATGTTACTGGCGCCTCACTCAGCAAATCGACGAACAACGGGAAGATAAGGGCATGGAGAAATACAATCTAAGTTGCACAGACAAGTTATTTTGATATGTCTTGGGATGTTCTTAAATATTAGAACACCTTGCTCGCACCTAAGCTGTTCCTATAGGTACCACAGATATCGCCAGGTTTCTTTGTCCCAGACGTCTTTCCTAAGGCCATTGGGTGATGCGAGCCCTTGCAGCTTTTCACAGCAACATGGAAGTCCTTTTGGCCCATTGAACCTGCCTGCCGCTTTCGCTTTCTGCTTAAGAATTCCTCCTCTTTTTTTAGCTTTATGAAGAATCTTCTTCACGTTAGAATTATTAAGGGCCAGGATACTGCTGTTTTAGAGCCATGAGCTGTACTATGCTGATGCACTTTTTGATGAAAGCAACTAGGCCTATTAAGAAAGCAAGGTTCAAAAGTTAATAAAAGCAATAACACAATTAGGGGTCCTAAGCAAAGCGGATATTAGGTAGTTATCAGTGTGACGTGGTTGGAACCAAGATCTTGCTTGGCTTTTAGAAATTTTAATTCCATTTGCTATTATCTTTTCTGTTTTTAGTTTGCTCACACTAAGTCCCCAGAGATTTTTATCACCTCAAATTTTGGAGGGAAAATGGGAGAGGGTCTATCTTCCGGAGCTTCTTCCATGCTGAGCCAAAAGGACTATAGACTTTGGTTGATTAATAGAAATATATATATATATGTATATATACATATATATATATATATACATTTCTATATAACTATAGAACTGCTTGATTTCTGAAGTAGTTTAACATCTGCAAGAAAGATTAAATTACTAGAGGAACATTATTACTGAAATTATTAGGACTTTGAGGAGCGTAGTTGATCTTTAGACTTAATATAAGGTATTGTTTATTGACGGCTTGAAAACACAGAAGCTAAAGGGGTCAAAGTCCAAAGTAAATATAACAACATACATTTTTTTTTACTATCTCTGAGATTTAGACTGATAGAAAATGATCATCGCAAGGCTCAAATTCTTCAATGGACATAGAAACACCAAGCTACCTTTTTTGCTTTTTCAGTTGTTTGCCTTTTTTAACTGATACAAGTTCTTTGGTTAACTTACTTTAACATTCTTGAAACAGATCACGGACAGCATATGCAGCTTTGAGTTTCTCTTTATAGACTAAGTTGCTAACTTGTATAGTTAGGCAAATTGAACTTCTGATCTGAATTTTCAAAGAGTACCTTTAAATTGTTTATTTGAATGCAATTTATTTAATTACTTTGTTGAACTAGAGTTCGATTTAAACAGGTAAGTTGTAGTAGAATATATTTTTTTTTTACCTTTTATTTAAAATTTGCCAGATAACTTAATAGATCTGAATTGTTCTTTGGCATAAAAAAACAGCAAGATTGAAATTTCTCCATCTGGGAAAATTCATTACTTACTGAGAAGTCTAAGACAGAGCGGAAACACACTCAATGATGGCATTAATATTTTTACCTGTGACATTAGGGCTACCCTGGGCTTGGCTATAACATATGAAGATCAGGTCACACTACAAGAAGCTTGAGGTGGCCTAGGTTCTTTTCATTGGCCTTAAGAGCAGAGAGCAGCCACATCTCCTTTGCGGCTGAAGGCTGCTGCCGCAGCGCTCTTTGATAGTTATTGCAGATGTGCAGATTCCTCGCCTCCACAGCAGAGACGCATTTTTGGTCCCTTTCCTTAGGGGCTGGCTATCCTCTTAGAGTTTCCTTGAGGTTTTAGGACACGTAACAGAACCTCTTAAATATTTGCTCCTGATATTTGTAGACCAATCCATTTTGACCCATTTACCTGGAAGAGGGCTTGAGATTCCATTGTTGGCTTTCCTGTTTGCATGTGAGGAAAGTAGACCTCATAGAGGAAAGTTTTTTGGGTATTTATGCAAACAAACATAGTGCCTATGCTACTGAAAATGTATTGAAGGTGCAGAGAGAAAAGCAATTTTTTAACTTACAATGAGATGTAATATACTCCATTTTAAAGATGCATTAACATCTGTAGAGACAGAATGGTACAGTTTAATTTCACAAGTGTTTAAAGCCTTGAGTCCCAATTACATTTAAGAGCACTGTAATAGGAGTCCATGCCATCCATGTAATAGTTTTTTCCAATAGACTTTACCAAAAAGGGTACTCTAAACAATTTGTGGACATAATTAATGGTGAGATTAGTATTTTCCCAAAATACAACCTTATACCTTTCTTATATATTTTCAAACCTTCTTGCACATTTTTTACATTCTGTCCTGTAATCTTTCTTTATTTTAAACCAACTTTACAGGATTTCTTTTTTCTCTACTGATAGATATTTTTTATATTTTTTACATTTTTAACTTTACTTCAAGCTTTTTCTAACTTATTAAAAGTTGCTTAAATTCTCCTTTGTTTCTTTATTAGTAAAAGTAAAATATTTTTACTATTTTTAACTTTAATTCCTTTAAGTACCTTACTCAGATAAACAAAATTTTATTCACATGCCAAGAATTTTATGTTTCTTGATACTTTAAAATTTTGATTCCGTTTGACACATGGAGACAATATTCAGTTAGCATGACTGAGTTGTGCTCTGCACTACGTGTTAATCTTTCTTTAAGCTCTTGAAGTCTTTATATTATTAATAGTCAAATACTTGTTTTTAAAATTTTTCAAAGCATTGGTTAAAATTTACTAGGAATTTTTCCACCACTATTGTTAAAAACTACCAGTTGAAGTGGCTCTTGCTGCTGCAACACCTAACTTTTAAAACAGGCGCTTTTTTTTAATCTGATGAGCTATTTCAGACAATACATTTTGTAGGCTGGAAGTTCTTTCTGGTGGGAAAACAAATGTAACGCCAGTATCTGAATCTGCCACTAATACAACATATCCTCATTTTAGCTTTTTTACAAATTTATCACAAATTATTTTAAATTACAAATTTTTTAGATAAGATAACTTTATTTTATGCAGAAACAAAACAAACATACACTTTAGGTTACAAGAAACCTTGACTCTGGCTTTCTAAACTTTAGAGACTAGCAAAAGGAAACATAAGAAAATATTTTTATTTACTGTTAGCACTTCAGAAATTTAGTTATTTATGGGAGCAGACTAGCTTCCTATAGAAAAATTCAACTGTCTCCCCAAATTTTAATCTTTTAATACTCAGTTATTATACCACCGTGAGATATACAATTACAAGATGTTCGCTCATGTTTGCCTCTCGGTCATACAGTGGTTTAGAGCCGGGTCCTCCACCAGTGAGCATTTCCTCACCACCAATGTCCCCGAGATTCCTCCCTTCTCCTTCCTCATGCTAGCCTGCCTCTTATGGTGGTGATCTTTTCATCTTCTTTCCTCTCTCTCTCTCTCTCTCTCACTCTCTCTCTCCTTCTCTTACGTATTGTGGATTGTGGCCACATACATTTAGAGGTTACAATGGCAAAATTACCTGTATTTAATGCCCAGTTCTAGGTTGGCATTAGCACTTTCAACAATTATTAGCACATGTTCCTCTCTGTCTTGGTACTAACTTTGACTCTACACATTTGTGGTACTTCTAACTTGACAAAGGGCTCTTGATCCATGCATCACCGTACCTTGATATTGCATCATAATCACTGTATCACTGTCTTCTCCTGTACTGCTCCACGATTTACTGAGTGGGCACTAGTAACATCTCCATTTGTCCTGTCACAGCAAGTGTAACTCAAGGGCATCTACTTGTTCCAGGGACAGGAGGAGCCTGAAACCATTCTTTCAGGTCATGGAACTGAGGTCCATAACGCACTAGTTTTAGGTACAACTATTACTTAAAATATACAGAAGCCAGTTAGGCTTTACCGAGAAAAAGGTAGACTCAGTAGAAGGTTCTCAATCGCCATGCATTTTCATCAGTTTTAAACTTAAAGGGGGAAGATCAGTTTTTTCTTGGATGGAGCTCAGAGGAACTATGGAGTCTGGATGTTTAGAATGACTGACTAAGATGCTGTGTGGTTTGCTATGGTTTCTGGTGCAGGATCACTACCACATATTAAAACCTGTCTAGAACCGTTTACTTATATAATGCGAAAGAACTCAAAAGAACCCTATATTAAACTCAGCATCCTCTAACAAATATTACACACTCCATGGACTCGTGATACTAGGTGGGAGGTGCTCTTCTCAGTAACTGGGTATGGGGGCGAGAAAGGGCAGGGCCCAAACTCCACTCTGGGTCCAGCCTAGTATGATCTCCCCTCTCATGAGAGAAAACCACATGGAGACAAGTTGACCTAGTTAGCTGGTTGGAGCCTCTTACCTTGAAGTCAGCTCCATGGCTGCGTAGTTTACATGGGGGGCTCTGAGCAGCAGAGCTGCTGCATCATATATATATATACACACACATATTCATATATATATTTATGTCATGCAAATAAATGAGGTTATTCTATATTTGTCTTTTCCTTCTGACTCACTTCACTCAACATATCCTCTCCCATGTCCATTCCTTTAGCAGTAAGTAAATTTCTGATATTTTTCCTAACAGCCACAGTAGTCCATTGTGGTGAGGTACTACTAGTTTCTTTATCCAGTCATCAAAGTTCTTTGAACTCTGGTTGTTTCTAGATTCTGAAGGCTATTGTGAAGAGTGCTATGAAAATAAAAAAAGTAGATGAAGTTTCTGCTGTGTGTATTTGGCTTCCCAGGTTATTTTCCCCAGGAGTGGTATGGCTGGGCAAATGGGAGCTCAATTTCTAGTCTTTGGAGGAATGTCCACATTGTTTTCCAAAAAGGCTATACCAGACCATATTCCACCCCAACAATGGATGAGCGTCCCTTTTCTCCACATCCACGCCAGCACTTTGTTCTTGCTCTTTGGGTATGTGCCAGTCTCTGTGCGTGTGAGGTGATATCTTGTTGTTGTTTTGATTTGCACCTCTCTGATGATTAGTGATGATGAGCATTTTTCATATGCTTTTTTGGCCATTCAAATTTCTTCCTTGTCGGTTTCTGTTCATTTCTTCTCCCCATTTTTTGATGGGGTTGGTTATTTCTTCTTGTGAAGTTCCTACTAGTGCCTGATATATCCTGGATATTAACCCTTAGATGGGTATTGGGTGAATATTCTTTTCCCATTCTGTGGACTGTCTTTTGTATCTTGGGTATCTTGTTTCTTTCGAGGTGAAGAAGCTTTTTCAGTTTCATGTAGTCCTCATATGTTTATCTTTGCTTCTAGTTGCTTTGTTAGTGGTGTTTCACCTTTGAAGATGCCTTTAGCTTCAATGTCGTGGAGGGTTTTTTCCTGTGTTTTGTTTGACATGCTTGATGGATTCAGGCCGATATTGAATCTTTAATCCATTTGGATCTGATTTTTGTGCATTCTGTTGGACAGTGGGTCCAAAATCATTTTTACATGTAGCTACCAGTTTTCCCAGCACCACTTTGTTGAAGAGGCTTTGCTCCATTTTGGACTCTTTGCACCTTATCAAAGATCAATGTGTTTGAGAATGGATATCAGGATACTCAACTCTTCCATAGGTCCACAAGTCTGTTTTTATACCAATAACATGCTGTTTCAATTACTACTGCTTTGTAGTACAATTTGAAGTTGGGAAAGGTGATGCCTCCCATCTTCTTTTTCCTAGGATTGCTTTAGCTTTCCGTGGGGGTTTATTATTCCATAAGAATTTCAGGAGTGTTTGGTCAATTTCTTTGAAGAATGTCATGGGTATCCTTATAGGAACTGCATTGAATCTGGATAAAGCTCTAGGGAGTATCACTATTTTTGACAATGTTAATTCTCCCCATCCATGAGACACAGTCCTGATCTTACCTCTGGTGTCTGGCTTTGCTCCACAAAAACAGCAGTTTCGGAGTTATGAGAACTTAATATTAGTTACCATTTAACCTTTTAGTTAACATTAATTTAGAAACTTTTGAGCTTTTTCATGGTTCATCACAATTTAAAAACATTTGAATCTTTGCAATTTGCACTTTACAAACACACAGAACCAGAAAATTTACTACAAACAGAGATAGCCATATGTATACACACACAGATACACAGACATAGACACAGACACAGACACAGACACACACACAAACTCAAACATGGAGACAATTGCTGTCTCTCTACCAAGGGGGATACTTGAGGTGGGTGAAGGAGGATAGGACTGTCTTCAGGGCAAACTGAGCCTACTACTGAGATGACCCCCATATTCCTTCACTCTTTGAGCCGTTTCCAATCAGGTCAGGAAAGAGCTCTTTTGCGCTACAGCAACATCAAATTATTAATTTCAGCATCTTAACCTAGCTGTTCTGACAAATGAATTCCTTTTGGACTTCTGAAAGATGGCCCAAAAGCAGAGATTTAGGGTTTACCTGATTCTGTCCCATTTCTCTATAAAGAGGAGTAATAAAGGAAAAACACAACAGTAATTCCACACACAAACAATTCCAGCAAACTCACATATTTTTACACTTTATTTGGACCGGTCCTCTGCACAACTTTTTGTTTCACTCTTTGCACACCCCTCTCTAGATCTAGACCCTTCATGGTATAAGCCCAAACAGCCCACTTCGATATCCAGGGATAATGTTCTTCAGGTAGATTTCTACAAATGTTAACAGTAGAGTCTCCAGAGTTGGTCCCAAATCCAAATTGTCTAGGCTTCAGATGAGGACCTGATCTCCCAGATGAGGACACCTCGTCCTCCCAGATGAGGACACCTGGCCCTCCCAGATGAGGACACCTAGTCCTCCCAGAGGAGAGCTGCCAACCTCTCCCATGCGGTCCCTGAAACTCTAGTTCAGTCTGGTGGTCCACTTAGATTCTACCCTAGGCAGAGGCCCCTGGTAACTCTGGTACCACCAGTTGTTTGTATGTTCCATGGATAGCCATCAAGGACTAGACCCTAAATGTTAGAGCCCATAGTCACAAGTTGTAGACTCAAGAAACCAGCCAGTAATGCAAAATGCAAGTGAGTTATTTAAGTTCAAGCTAGCTGGGGTCAAGCTCTCAGGCACATAGTCCAAATAGCAAAAGACCAGTAAGGGAAGCTTAGGTGTAAGGCTAGTAGTGTTATTGCCAACAAACTTAAATTTAAAGAAAGGCATAACTTAGGAGAAACACAACTAAAGTTGCACATCAAGTTATTTTGTTATGTCTTGGGATGTTCTAAATGTTAGTATGCCTGGCCTGCACCAGATACTGCAGATAGTGGCAGTAAGGCTGTTTTTTCTTTGCCTTTGTGTCCTTCCCAAGGCAAATAGATTAAGGATGCTAAGCCCTTGGTAACTAACTTTTCACAAACATGGGAGCCCTTTGACTCATTGAACCTGTTCTCCTTTTGCTTACCTAAACACTGGTAAATTGACTTCAGAGAAAACACTTTCGAATAAATAGTCTTAACTATATTATGAGGTGAAGTCCAAGTAACAGCTGTAAATCCCTTGACTAGACTTGGATTGTTTGTGGAAGGCAGGGAATTTACTGATGTGATTACTTACTGAAAAGTAGAATAGAAATTCAAATTTCTATTTACATTTTTATTGCTAAGATTATTCAATTTTCAAAAGTATCTTTCTTTGCTCATTTTGGGCCATGACACAAAAACTTGGGTTAGGAAGAATTGACGTTTTCTGGGGCCAGGCGATAGCCCAGCAGGTAGGTGTTTGCCTTGCACGCTGCCGCCCATGCCGCCCGGGTTCGATCCCGGCATCCCATATGGTCCCTCCGAACAACGCCAGGAGTAATTCCTGAGTGCAGAGCCAGGAGTAACCCCTGAGCATCACCGTCGTGACTCAAAAGCAAAAAAAAAAATAAGATTTGACGTTTTCTGAAACATGTTAACATCGCTATGCTCTTCCCACCTGCTAAATGAAATGGAGGCCTGAAGCACTGAGGGAACATAAAGGTGAACCTACAAATACTCAGGCCCTAGACTGAATCCTGCCATGTGGTATCACAGGAGTCCAGCCCACAGGTTCCCTTGCAGCAAAACTTCTCAGGTTGTAAGGTGGTAAAGAGATAAAGCTGTAGGCAAAGGGCCTCCTTTTGCATTGTATAAACACGTCTCTCCACACTAAGCTATGGGATTGTGAATAATTCAACCTGAAATGTCAAGGTTTAGTTATATGCAAATCCTCTGTCTTCTCCCATTGCTTCTCCATTACAGAGAAACCAGGGTGGTAGCCAGACACACTCTGCATTGCTCTGAGAACTCAGGACTGTCATAGCCCTCTGTGGCTGAGACACGGCACTCACCACCTGGTGGCTCAGACTAGAATTCAAGCATTCCAGGTGGTTATTGTCCCACTTGTTCATCCTTACCGTGCTTTTCTACTCCAACCTTTAGTCCCCGCCACAAAGAAAACTACTTACTGAGAGGTAGTGACATAACTCAGTGCTAAAGCAAATGTTTTACACAGACAAGTTTAATCTCCTGGCATCATGGGAACACAAAATTATCGCTCAAATAAATAAAAAGTTTGCACCAAGTTTGTTTGTGATAGCACATCATATTTGGGGCCTTTGTGGTATAAGAAGAGAGATAAAAGAGGTAAAAGTGCTTATCTTTGAGAGAACTGCCTTCAAACGGGACACATTGGTTTTTGAAATGTGTACTTGGGAAAAGTGAGTGTTAGACCACGGTAGGAACTTTTAACAAAATAACTAAAAAAGACTTACTATTTCACAATTATTGATTTACTAATAATAAAAGAGGATTATTGTGTATGCTTATAAAAATATGAAATAAAAAAAAAAAAGTTGCCTTCCTCCCACTACTCAACACTCTCTCCCTCTCCCTCTCCTAAATCTTCTCGCTCTCTCTCTCTCTCACACACACACATATATAAATATAGGCTGGTTCTCCAAGCTGGGTTCCAGTACAGATGAATTCCTCCACCTCACTGCATAGCAATCTCCTTCCTGATATCCTAATTTTACCTTTTGCTACTTAATTCTCAGTTCTCCCAGAACCAGGCCCTGCCATACACCTATTCTACTTAATATCCCAAACTGTCTACTCTTTTTTTAATTTTTATTTTTACTATATAGATATACAATTAAAAAGTTCATATTTGGTTTGGTCACAGTGTAGTAGCACCCATCCCACACAGTGCCCATCTCCCACCACCAACGTCCCCGGTTCCTCCCCTCCCCCCCAGCCCTCCTCTATGGCAAGTTCTTTAGTTCTTTCCATTTCTTATCTTTCCTTTTTCCTTCCCTCTCCAGACTATGGATTACGAACATACATTAAAGGGTTGTCGTGTATCCTTTTGCCTGCTATTTAATGCTTTTCCAGTTCTAGGGTTGGCATTAGTACTCTCACAATTGTTAGCACACTGTTCCAACAAACTGCTCTACTCTTGACCTATCTCAGACCCCTTTCTTGGACTCTGATCTACCCACGAGTCCTAAGGACAGCTTGGAGTCTTCCAGGAACACTTTAAGAGCAGAAGCGTGGATTCTCCAAGCATAGTTGCTTGCTTAGTATTTTTAAACACTACCACTTATTAAATACTTTCTTGGGAGTGGTGCCGTCGAAATGACTTCTCTTGAACAAATGTGGTGGAACCATACTAATTGCCAATGAGGTGATTGAGGAAGGTCAAAATTTTGAGTCTGTTGGAAGAGAAAACATGCATATTTAATGACCAAACTATTTCCCTGTCCAGACTCATTAACCTGGGAGTCAGTTAAATACAAAGGAGAATCTGATTATTCCCTGTTTACTGCGGCGTCAATTTCACCTGGCTAAAATTAGACTTTAAATCACTGGGTTTTCTGCTTGCTGCCATGCACCTAGTCCCCAGTGACTGCACTTTTCCACACGCTTTTGCTCAGCTGATTACCTATGATTATCTACCTAGTCAAGTTGTTAGGTGACTGCCCTGCTAAAACACTTTCCGAGCTAAAGTAGTTCATTAGCTCTCTCAGACCCAGATTTTACGCCTAGACTCTCCGATGCCTCATTGTACAATTGGAGTTGAATCGCACTCCAAATGGATAAGCTCTCAATACAGGTGCACTTGGCATCTCATTCAGGATTCAGGTTTTATGGCATGCCCAGACAAGCTTTAAATTAATTTCATGGCATGAGGGATCTTTCAGCACTTATGGTGAGGAGTATTTCCACTGCAGGCAACACTCCAGCGACTCCATCCCGATTTGAGTCTTAGAGACCGAAGGACATCCGACTCCCCCAGCATATCGGCTTAGTCTCCATAGTTTTTGCGGGTCGCAAAACCTTGGGTTTAGGTGCAGAGTTCTGGGAACAGAGCCTTCCCCAGAGAAGTTCCTGCACTTTGCTCAGTCCACCCTTTTCTGACTGTGTACAGTTTCTAAAGGGGCATGTCTTGGTTATCTCCCATAAGCATGGGCAAGAATTAAGCTCAATTTATTTTTATTTTTTATTTTTTTTTAAAGATTTTATTACACCGCCAAGTGATATACAATTACAAAGATGTTCATGTTTGGGTTTCCGCCATACAGTGTTCCAGCACCATCCTCCACCAGTGCCCATTTCCCAACACCTAATGTCCCCACTTCCTCCCCCTCCCCAGCCTGCCCTATGGCAAATTCTTTATCTCTTTCTCTTACACATTGTGGATTGCAATACATACATTCAGAGATCATCATGTATATCTCTTTTTTCCTATATTCAATACTCAGTTCTAGACTGGTATTATCATTTTTGACAAATACTAGCACACTGTTCTTTCTCTGTCCTACCCAACCACTGATTCCCATGTTTGTGGAAGATTCCACCTTTTTTTTTATTGAAAGATGCTCGGTGAGCTTTGGTTCTACAGTGTTCCAACACGCACCTTCCGCCCAAACCCATCTCCCATCACCAATGACTCCACCTCCCTCCCCGCTCCTCCCTTTATAACCACTTGCCGTAGTTCTGTATGTCATTTCTTTCCTCTGTATATCTCCTTCCCAACAAACTTTCCTGCTCTTCGTTGGACTGCAATGCATTAAAAAGACATTACTGTTTCACTATTTTAGTGGACCGCGGGCCGCAAAGCAAGTTTCGCTAGTGTCCGACAGCAACCATGGTGGCTAGTGTGGTGGACGAGATCACATCTAGCTTTCGGGACCCCTCAGAGGCGTACGGCCCAATCGCAAAACCATCTGCCCCTCCTCGGGTTCCACGGCCAGCTAGGCCCGGCGGAGGCCGAGCGCCAGCCTCCCAGCCTTCCATTGAGGCCCCGGGCTGGCCGTGGCGCAGCTCGCCCGGCAGGGCCACCAGGTCCGACAAGGTGGAGGGGAAGGGACTACCACGCCTCCACTGGCGACTTCCGGTGATTTTTACCTCTTGGAGCCGCTACCTGGGCTTCGAACTGGCTCTGCTCTGTTGATCTGGTCTGAGGCCGCTTTCAGCGTCCGACAGCAAACATGGTGGCTAGTGTGGTGGGCGGAGCCACATCCGGTAAGCTTCGGGACCCTCAGAGGCGACGGGCCCACTCCCAGAAACCCATCTGCCCTCCTCGGGGTTCCATGGTCGCTGGCCGGCGCAGGCCGAGCGCTAGCCTCCCCAGCTTCCGCGGGGGCCTAGTGCGGCCCATGGGTCAGCTCGCAGGAGCCACCAGGTCCGACCTAAGCTCAATTTAAGCATCATTCTATCCCCATGGGCGTCCAATGGACAGAGTCCATTCACACAATATCTCCTTTAATATTATCTGAGTTGATAAGACATGAGTTACTGACATTATTAATAAATACACTAGGAAATTAAAGTATTGACCTGGGGAATTTTTCTTGTTAAAGTATGAACTTGTAGAAGATAATAGTCATTCCCTAACCAAGGCTTTGTGCATACTAGAACAATGGAAGGAAGAGATCAGTATTATTGCATTCAACCTTTTCTCAGCACTATTATTCCTGTCTGCAGATAAAACACAGAGGCACAGAAATTAACCTGCCAGTATTACCTACCAGCAAGTGTTGTGTGCTTTGAATCCAGGGCTCCTGAACACTGAAAATGACTATAAAGTGCTTGGATCTCATTTCAGTTTGAGCAACTACTTTTATTTCACCAACTTAGAACTTCCTTCTATTTTTTCTTTGCTTTATTTTCATACCTGGCAATCTCAGGGTTACTCGTCTGTGCATTCCGAATTATACTGCAAGTGCTCAGGGGACCATATGGGATGTGGAGGACCGAAGCCGGTCTGCCACGCGAGGCAAACACCTGACCTGCTGCTTCTCTATCGAAGAGGTAACCTCGATTTACATCCAGCTGCTGTGGAGCAGTCCTATTTCTGGCTGACCCATCCTTACATTTTTGACTTCCACAAATTCAGGGAGTTTTGATAAGCAGGAGTTAGCCCATCATAAAATTCTTCCCCAGAGTTAAACTCACTGGGAGGCTACAAGACTAATGGCTGGTAATAAAGATCCGCCACATCCCCAGCATCCTCGTCGCATTTAAGCTGGAGCCCAGTTTTTACGGTAGTGAGGCGCAGCAGGAAAATCTTTACCTTTAATTTCCTGGTAAATTTCCCTTGAGCTAGATCCTAAGCTGGCGGCCTCCTAATCCAGATGTGTTTCCTGGGTCTTCTGAGGAACTTACAGCCATTGACCACGCCAGATCTATCCTGGTCATCTGTATAGGTAAGTAGTTTGACCACCGGCTGAGGACAGGACGTCCTCAAGTTTGCTGTTATATCGCATCGAACATACTACTTCTCTTGTCTTCTTTCTTAAGTTTCAGCAAGTGACCTTTTTAGGATGAAAAGTTTGAACACGCCTTTTCTTTAAGTTTATTGGCTATATGGATTGCATAGGCTGTGATGTATGTGGACGGCCTTGAAGGCCCATATAATCCCTTCAAGTTCTTTTCCCCGGGTCCAATCAGGCTCTCACTAGGACTCATGTATTCAGGGAAGCGATCAGCCCAGCCAGCTAGAATAAAACCTGTTTGTTATTGTATCATTTGTGTGTGGCTCCCTGTCATCCAAGGAAAGTGGATATAAAGGGCTCCAAAACACACCAAGACCTGGTTTCCTGCCAAGAACCCATGGGTAATATAGAAGTAACCTTAGCCTTCTGTACTAAGTCTCCTTCCCCATCTGGGAGATTCTTTTCTCTTCGTTTTCAACACATTTTTACTTTCCGCAACTCTGAGTCTGAGTGATTTTGATATCAATATGTTCGGTTTGGAACATATCAGAGAACTGGGAATCACGAAGGAACACACACAGACCTGCTCAGCCAAGGCGCTGCTGGGGCCTTCAGCTGCATCACTAGTGCCGGACCCAGGTCGTATGCAGATCAGTGGCGTCGGTCTGCCTCCTGTTCAATCGCTGACCCCGGTTCTTTCAGTATGTTCGATATGAAAATATTGAATAACAAAGACGGTTAAACCAAGAATCGGAGCGCAGAACAGTTTATTGAACGTGGAGAGAGAAAAGAAGCTCCTGGTTGGGAGAAACTAGACTAGGACTGCTAATGGGAGTTTTGTTCAGCCCGCTTAAGGCCTTCCTGGCATCTCCTTACCTGCTGGTGATTCTTACAGCATGTCGAAAATGACAGCAAAGTAGAGCTGATCTAAATCTTGGGAGTTTTTATTTTTTGCTCATTATCTTAGTCTCCTGTCAGTGTAGACCGGACAGAGTTTTATGGTCCTGGAAATCTCTGGGATCGCTAGGGCAGGACTTTGGGAATGAAATCTGTCAGGTCAATAGCAGAAAGGGGCCTGAGTGATAGTCCAGCTGGTAGGGCGTTTGCTCTTGCACATGGCTCGTGCAGGTCTGGGTTCATCCTCAGTATCCCATATGTGGTCCCCGAGCACCGCTGTGGAGACCTTTGAGTGTAGAGCCAGGAGGTCTCCTGAGCATTGCCGGGTGTGACCCAAAAAAAATAAATAGAAAGGAGGCAAGGGGAACTATGGCTTCCTTTCTGTGGGACAGGGGAAGCAAATAAGTCCCAGGTCTAACTGCCAATCACCTTAGTTTCTGTTTCAGCCTAGATTCCAGGGCAGAGTTTTTACATGTTCCTGGGAAAACTTTGGAATACTGGGTTAAGACAAACTTGGGGGTGAACGTATGTCAGGTTGATGTGGAAGGGAGACCAGATATTCTGGAGAGAAGTCCTGTGGCTTTTCTCCCCACTGGCAAGGGGAAACTGAGCTTCCTCTTCAGGCCTGACTATTAAAATTCTCTCAAAATATCCCATTGGGCCGTGGAAGGATACTCCACCAGGCTGAACACGTGTTTTTACTGTGCAGGAAGTCTGGTCTGAACCCCAGCACTAAGGTTCTTGAGCACCTGCAGAGATGGATGGAGCTCTATGACCACATCCTGTGGCCCAAAATACAACACCAGCCGAAACTATTAAGATTCTTCTCAATATCTTTATTTTGAAGATACATGTTAATCGCTAACATTAAAATTAAATTTTTTAAATTAAAAATTCTCAATCCTGTTTAGATTTGAAACAGTTCAATTGAGCACCTGCCTGTGTTGGAGTCCTGGCACTGCAAAAATATAAATTACTTAATGACTGATTTAAAATAGTCAACAGGAATGTTTCAACTACTTTGTTGCCATCTAGTGACCAATGGGAAATAGTTATGCAAACTTCTTGTTTGCCCTTCATAAATTGGAAAGTCTAAATTCTGTGTTAGGGACACTTTTTTAAATTTACTAATGTTTGCATTCATTAAATATAACTTTTAAAACTCCACCTTAATTTGTAGTATTTATTATTTTCCCATCAAAAGTTCCCTTTTTTGGCATTTTGGTCACTCCCA
Source organism: Cryptotis parvus (assembly GCA_021461705.1). NCBI lineage: Eukaryota > Metazoa > Chordata > Mammalia > Eulipotyphla > Soricidae > Cryptotis > Cryptotis parvus. The sequence continues at coordinate 2,352 of JAJIBD010033809.1, read as the reverse complement.
GCCATGCTCAGGAGTTATTCTCTTTCTCTGCACTCAGGAACTAATTCTTACAGTGCTTGTGGGCCATATGGGATGCCGGGATTGAACACGTGGTCTGCCGTGCATGCAAGCAACGGCCTCCCACTGAGCTCACCGCCCTCCCTTCCAAAAGTTTTGAACCACATGCAGGCTGTTATGCTTACTTTACTTCTGATGATTCTTGGTGACTATGGGACAGTTTCTGGGGCTACACCCAGTGTTCAGGGATTACTCCGGCTCTCCAAATCAGTCCTGACTGTGCCTCAGGGTGTGGCGTGAGGGGCTGGCAAACTCACCAGCTACAGGGTCAGCCAATGCATAAAAACAAGTACATTGCCTCTTCTGATGCTATTCTCCCTACATGTCAATTTTTATCTAAATACCTGAATACTTCATTCATTGTTCACTGTATTCCAGCTATTTGCAGGATTGATGTATTTCAATCATGAAATTATGTAAGTTAAATATGTATATAAATTAAACATGCTAAAAACATTTAGACACTGAAAGTTAAAATTTTGTATGTTTCGATAATATAGAATGTATAGTCTTTCATCTGCATAAATATAAATATTTAGAGATTGCTCATGAAGAATTTTAGATCATTATTTGTTTATTTGTTCTTCATTTATACATTCGTGTCCTTGTGAGAGTAGCAGGAGGCATTTGTACTGTCAAAACCTAACCTTGAGGCAGGAGTGATAGAATAATGGGCAGGGTATTTGGTTTATTCCTGACATTCCATGGTCACCCTAAACACAGCCAGAGTACTTTTTTTTTGTTTTTTGTTTCACACCTGGCGATGCTCAGGTTACTTTCTGACTTGCATCTGTGAATTACTCCTATGCTCCCGGGGACCATATATGAAGCCGGGATTGAACCCTGGCCAGCACAGGCCGCCCACGCGCAAGGCAAACGCCTCACTCGCTGGGCTATCACTCTAAACCCCCCAGGAGTACTCCTTGAATGCAGGAGTAACTTGAGTGCAGATCCAGGAGTAACGCCTCGGGGAGCACCCGCCGAATGTGACTTCAGGAAAAAGACAAAAATTTTCAACACAAAAAGAAAAGAAAAACTAATTCAGCCCTATATTCATTGAACTTGTCTTGCTAATTTCAGAAGTGTACAATGGTCTGAATATCATGATATTTAATTCAAATTAGTTTTAAACTTTTTGTCAAAATTTAAAAATGTTTCCACGATTCTACCCTAAATAACAAAAAGTTGGTGGATGCAGAAACATTTTCACCATATATTGACTTGGCCACACTGATCTGTGGACTTAGCTTGCCTGAAATGCAGTGCAGAAGTTGTTCTGACTAACTTGTAGAGAAATCTTCACCTCATGCTTAATATGGACAAGGGTAGTTTCACTATTCTAATGGACAATTATAGTAAGTCACTTAGGGCAATTATAGCAATCCAAGTACTAGGATCAACAGGAGTAGAAGCCGCTGGAAATATATGATACAGCACAAATCATGGTATTGGTAGTGATCCATATTTGGACAAATAAGTCTTCTACTGGAAAGTTTTCTGGGCATTTGAAGTAAATGAGATCATTCTTCAAGGAGACCAGAATTAAGATGTCGCAACTCAATCTTTTCTCGATCATGTAAATACTTCTTCAGATAGATGAGCACTTGGACTTGAGTATAGAGTCCTTGTGTTGATGACATTAGTTATCGGACAAACATTTTTGTTTAGTGCTTACTATACGACAGTATTAGTGATAAGGGAAATGTTCATTAGAAGATCTATCTCTGTGCCTCACGGCCCATGATAATCTGCTGCATGTGTCTCTTCCCAAGGGACATTTTCAGAGCACTTTTGTCTTGTTCATCTGGGGAGGATCAGCAGCTTATCAAGCATTATATGTTCCTCCCCCAGTTGGAATCATACCGCAGGCATACCTAATGCTCTACAGCATACTTCAAGTACCTGAGAAACTGCGCGTGTATTACACTCAATGATGAAAGCTCCACACTCCTAATTTCAAGGGATTGACTCAATATCCAGTTTGTACTGGACCAAATCTGGTTATACTTCACCCAAGTGCTGATCTATTAAATAACTAGAGAGCCTCTCGTGACTGGCCTACGGGATTCAGATCTCCACCGACTCTCCCTGACCTAAGACCATTTTAAAAAAAAAATTTTTTATTATACCACTCGTGAGCTCATACAATTACACAGATGTTCATGTTTGGGTTTTAGCCATACAGTGCCCCAGCACTCCATCCTCCACCAGTGCCCATTTCCTACCACCAATGTCCCCTGATTCCCGCCCCACTCCCTGACCGCCTTTTCTCTCTTCTTCCTTCTCTTATACATT
>JAJIBD010033808.1:0-41508 GCA_021461705.1 Cryptotis parvus | reverse complement strand
AGTTCATTTCCTCTTCTGCCCCTAAGTGTGACACCGTCATTCTCAGCAGGATTCCAGTTCCAGCTCTTTCACCCTAGGGTCAGTGAGGGGTCACTTAATGTGTCACTTTCCTTCTGTAGTTGGCAAAGGCATCGATCTATTTTTGTTTGACCTTCAGGAAATCGTGAGTGGGCTGAGGTATGCTTAAGTTTATGTGACCTGTCCTGAGCAGAATCTATGGACTTTACAGGAAAGGTCCTTTCGGACCCCACGTCCGTATGGGGAATACAAACTGGCCAGGTCTCTGGAGAACAATTTGGTGATTTCCCAAAAAAAAAAAAAAAATGGAGAAGCAGAGAAACGACCACACAAACCATCTGCCCCACTCCTGGGTTTCCTTCTCCCAAGAAGAGAGAAATGTCCACTGGAAGGAAGAAGCACATCTGTGTACATTGTGGTGCTATTTACAAGAGTACGTTAAAAGAAACCTAGTGCCGTGGTATCGACGTAGTGGATAAAGAGCTGCGTAGTACCCAGCTAGGTCTCTCCTATCTGGGAAAGATCAGGCCCTGCCTTTTGCCACAAGAACTGGAGGGTGGGGGCACACTGAGTGAGAACGAGGAGAGAACAAATATTGGCTGATCTCGCTCAAATCTGGGATGCAGAGTCAGGAGACAGGGGGAACAGACAGTGTCTGATGAAACAGACCTTTACACTGAGCCAAGAGCTGGGGTTACCAAGGAGCAACTGGTGGGGGCTGACAGGGGAATAGTGGCACCCGGAGTGGGGTAGGAGAAACGCTGTACCCCTTACACATACAAATCCTTGCCCTCCTGACAAACCCGGTGTTTCTCTTTTCACCGCAATAAAAATGACATGAACCCAGAGTCTCTTGAATGAATTGCTTTATTTCTTCCTAACAGTTACCTCCCATGTTATCTAGCAGCGTGCTCCGCTGGTCCACATCCTAGCTGGAGCTAAGGTCACCACCTTCTTGACCTCTCCCTCTGGGTGACCCACTCCAAAGAGGAGCAGGACAGTCCAGAAGGGGAAACTGAGGCTGAATGTGGAAGATGAAGCAAGACAGATGCCACTGACTGAAAAGCAAGACCGAAGTGAGCTCGGAGTCGGGAGAAAGGCTGCCCCTTCCTGGGGAGGTTTCAAGCAGAGGTTCTGGAAGAGGCGACGGAATCAACCTCAGGCTGCAGGCCAGGAGACACCCACGGATCTTGAATGCCCCCAGGGCCGCGCACTCAGTGATGTTTAGGGGCACCCAGAGTCACACTTGGAGTGTTTGAGGCCTTTAGACGGTACCCAACAAGAACTTTGGGGATTCGTGTTCTACGGGAATCGATCCATGGTGATAGGAGTGGCTGGAGAACCAGGCGTTTTCTTTTCTCTTCCTCCAACAACTGTCCCACCTGGTTTTGCAGGTGCATGGAGAAGAGAGAGGAGTCGGGATTGCATTCCGTACTAGCGGATGTGGGTCCGAAAGTGACCTTTCCCTGTAAGAATCCATGAGATTCTGCTCCAGGACAGGTCACATAAACTTGGCATACCTCAGCCCACTCACTCATTCTCCTGAAGGTCCGAAAAATAGATCGATGCCTTTGCTACCTTCTAGAAGGAGTGACGCCATTAAGTGACTCCCCTCCTGACCCAGGGTGAAAGAGTTGTACTGAATCCTTCTGAGGGCAACGACAGTCACGTGTAGGGGCAGAAAGAGAAATGAACTTGAAACTGAGACACAACGCACACAGACCGGAGTCTGGAGTCCGAGAAGGAGCGGGGTCTCTTTCAATAGTGGTGACATGTTCTGGAATGCCTCACGCTGCTCCTCTGGGCTTCCTCTGAACAGGCAGAAAGTTCTCGAGTTATCACTGAACTCTGGGGCTCAGATCAGCTACCGGATCCCAGAGTGTGTTTAGCTGGAGCTGGACTGAGGGCCCAGGAAGGAAGCAGGGAAACAGGCATGTCAAAAAGTCCTTTTTCAAGCCCTTCAGGGTTGTAAATACACTTTTGTGTCTCATCTTCTCAGGAGATAAAAGCCATTATTCTGTACGCACAAGCTGGGGCACCGGGCAGAGAACCCTTCTTTCGGATGCTGGTAAATGGTAATGTGATACTGTATGTGTCCTTATTACAGCAGCCCTGGACTCAGACATGCAGCAAATGGTCCTATTCAGGGCTTCTCTGTCCAAAAATCTCTTCTTAGAAGAAACAGGAGGTTGGGAGGGCGTTACTGCCTTCTCTTGCCCATACTCAGGACAGCCCCTGGTTTTGACTTTCCGTTACTCACTTGCCGTTGGAGGCACAAAGCTCATTGGATATTGGAAAAAGTCATTTGCAAGATTTCTCTCTACCCTGGGGCTCTCCTGGGAGTGGGGAAAGGACACAGTGGTGAAAAACTCCTTGCATCAGAGCCAGAGCCAATACTGTTCCTGGCTTCTAAAATCACAGAAGTTAACTGATACCCATCCGCCACCCCCCACACAGACAGTCCATGAGTGCCAGATATGATGTGAGAGGTCCAGATAACTGTTTGTTCATGAATTTGTTCATCTATTCATTTATTCATATATTCACTAACTATTCACCCATCTCTTCATCTTTTTAAGAACTTTTTGCTTTTTTTTTTTTTTTTTTTGGTCATACACAGCAATGTAACGGGCTATTTCTGGCTCTGCACTAAGGAATTACTCTGGAGGTACTCAGGGGACCATATGGGATGCAGGGGATTGAACCCAGGTTGACTGCGAGCAAAGGCAAATGCCCTTCTCATTGTACTGTTGCATTCAACCCTTCTTTGTTTTTTTATTTAAATCCCTTTTATTGAATCACCCATGAGATACACAGTTACAAAAGCTGTTCATGATTGAGTTTAGTCATACAATATTCTAACACCCTCCACCAGTGCATATTTCCCACCACCAGAGTCACCAAGTTTCCCTTCCATTACCCCCAACAGGTAAACACATACGCTCACAGACACCTTTATGGAAGGCACTTTTCTTCTTTTTTTCTTTTGGGCTGGGGTATGGTTCAGAATCCAGGTACTGAGACATCATCATATTTGTTTCCTTTACCTACTTTCAGCACTTTTCATCTGTGTTTTTCTCCATCCATTATCTATTCATCCATCCATCCTACTTCACCCATCTGCTCATTCATCCATCAACCCACCATCCATCCAACATCTACCACCTATCTGCTTGTCAGCTACAGTTCATCTATTCATCCATCAACCCACCATCCATCCATCATTGTACCATTTCATCTGTTTGTCCTTCAGTTCATCTATTTGTCCATCTCACCCATTCACCTGTCTCACTTGCTGGGCCCAGGAGTCTAAGACTCTTAACCAGGAGGCATGGTCATCACATCAAAAGTTTCAAACAATTTCTATAGCTGGGTATTCAGAATTGAATGGGACCCCTGCCCCAGGAGAGGTGATCATCAAGGTGGAGCCAAAGTCATTGGGAATGAGACCTATGACGGAAGGGTGAGAGCAAGGAGAGAGCCTGGGAGGGAAAAGCTGTGGGTTTGGTAAGGAGAAGGGAGGACTCAGGTCAGTTCAGACCTTCTGTTGAGCTTAATTGGAAGCTTTAGATGCAACTGGGCCGCAAAAGGGAAGGAGTGGAAGATTGGAATTCGGCAAAGCAGTTTGAGTTGTTTGAGTTTGAGTTGAAGGTGCCCAATGAAGAGGGTTACTTGAGAGAGCCGAAGGATGAGCTCTGGAGCGGGGATCTGAGTAGTGGAGAAAAAAAATAATCAGTGATCGATCTCCCTCTCTCCATGATGTTTAGTAGCCGCTAATCAGACCACTCTGTCATTCAAGGATAGGAGTAGAGGCAAGACAAAGTGGGAGTACAGGGTAGGAGATGACTCAAAGGCCGCACCTTGCTGTGGGATCTTCATCCCCAGCACCACACTGCTCCCCACACACAGGCCCGAGTGACCCTCACGCTCCAAGCCAAGAATAACCCCTGAGCACCGCGTTGATATGGCCCCAGAACAAAACAAAGCCAAAGAAAGGACAGGGCTTGGGAGTGTGAGCATTGAGCGGGGCAGCAGAGGAAGAGCCCCATGAGGGGAAGGCAAGGAAAAAAAAAAAAAAAATGTCCAGATGGAGGAAAAGCGCGAGAGGCAGGTGCCCCGAGGCTGAGGGCTTCATTTGGGCCTGATGGGGTGAGGTGGGTGGGACTGGGTGGGGAAGCTTCAGAGCAGAGGCCAGACACGCTGGCCAGATGGTGCTGGGAGCATTCCCTCTCTGAAGATGGGATTTTCTGCTTCAACAGGAAAACCTGAGACTATGCCCATCAGGAAAGCAAGGAGGGCCGGAGAGATAGTTACAGTGGTTGAGGGCACTTGCCCTTTGCCCGTGGTAGATCCGGGTTCAACCCCCATGTGACCCCTGAGCACTTTGCTGGGTATAGCTCCAAAGACAGGGCTGGGGAAGAAGGTAAGGCGGCAGAACCCTTTGCTCAGCCTCCCCCCCGCAGGCCCCAGCTTCCTTCCATACACACCATCTCATTTCACGTACCCTCTGCTCGGAGGAGAGCGGAGGTGTCATCTCTGCTCTTTGACCATCACAAGTTGGGGCTTGGAGAAAGTTATTCCTGGGTCCAGCCATACCCTTTGAGGCTGGAACCCTGGTTTAAGAGGTTTTTGTCTCTTGATTTTTGTGTCTTGAGCACATCGGTGGCTATGGGAGATAAGAGTCTGCACCAAAGTATATCTGTCCATTAACAAACAATGAGGCCAGGGTGGATGGGAAGGAACATTGGACCAGAGTGGACAGAGGAGGACTAGGGGGCAGGTTTGGCCATGGGCCAACCACTTTGGTTTCTGGTATTATACATCAATAAGAAATTGGACATGATTGTAACCTGATTACCAAACAATTATACTGGGGAATTTTTAGGAAAAGCAAAGCCTTGGTCTTCCCAGTGGTGCCTGACTCTGCCTTCTTGCTGGGAGTGAGGGCAGCGGCCTCCCTGGAGCAGCGCGGCCTCCCACTGTCTTGAGGCCTCACCTCCCCTGCAGGACAGGGCCAAGAGCCACAATAGGAGGTGACAGAGGGAGTTCCCAGGCCCACGTCCGTGCTTGTGCTGACTGGTGATATCCACAGGGGCACCAGCGAACGGCAAGCTTGCTGGCTTTCTGTCTGCCTGTTAGCAGTGATATATGAATAAGCCAGCCAGACGGCTTCATTTTCATAAGTTATCTTGCGCTCAGAGTAGGAAGATGGGAGAACAGCGCCCTTTGTCATCCGCAGCAGCCACAGAAAACAGGCGATACAGCGTTTCCTGTTCCTGCTGTTTTATCAGAATAATGCCCCAAGATGATGAGGAGGGTGGCCCAACACCCTCAGGACTCTTCTTGGGAGGGAAGCCAGTTTGCATCAGGGCCCCTCCAGCCCGGACCTGGATGTCAGATGTTTGTGGTTCCAGGCCCAGGGCTGGAGAGTTCCAGGCTGATCTGTCCCCAGCTGTCACCAGAGAACTGTCAGCCTCGCAGAAATTAGAGAATAGCTCTCTTCTGGGTGAATTGAAGGAGCAGAAGGAGACTTAGGATCTTGGGAGGTCCTCTGGAAGTGACCAAGTGCTGCTTGACCGAGAAGATGGATCACAGCAATATTTCTCAGTCTTCTTTTTATGACCCCCCCACTAACGTGTTTCCTTCTGGGGACTCCCATCCTTCAAAGCCAGCCCTCTGATCTCTTGCCCTGCCACTCCCTCTTCATGGAATCTTTACCTGTGGTGCTTAGGAATATCCTGGGAACTCACAGAGCACCACATGCCTCTACAGTTGAGGCTAAAAAACATATGATCGGGCGAGAAGGCAGAATTCCCTGCCGCCAGACACCGTGGTGCCCTCCACCCCAGAGTACTCCACTTCCCCACTGCTCCACAGCCCCTCCCTTAGCCCAAAGCTGTCTCTCATATTCCTGCGTCTCTGAGGCCTTCGCATTTGGGACGGTATCTGGACCTGGCAGACTCTTTGGCTGATAGCAAACTGTTTCTTAGCTTTTGAGCCACACCCGTGGTGCTCAGGGCTACCCCTTATCTGTGCTTGGGGACGCTGTGGTGTTAGGTTGACTGATATGATAGACTGAATCAAAGTCTAGACGCTACTCACTATGGCTGAAACGTTTAGAAGGCTAGGAAATGGCTCAGACTGTCAGTGCCTGAGTCCAGGCAGACAGGTCGAATAGTGTCTGAAGAATCCTGGATTGGGCCAGAGCCATAGCACAGCAGGGATGTCACTTGCCTTGCACACAGCAGAGCCGGTCTCAATACCCACTAATGTATGTTTCCCCAGCATCACATACTTTCCCCCCCAGCACACGTATGTTTCCCCCAGCATCACATGTTTCCCCCAGCATCCGCTTATGTTTCCAGCATCACATAGCTCCCCGCATCACATATTTTCCCCCCCAGCATCCATGTTTCCCCCAGCATCAGTATGTTTCCCCAGCATCACATTTTCCCCCAGCAACGTGATTTTCCCCCAGCATCACATATGTTTCCACCAGCATCACGTATGTAATCCCAGCATCATGTAGGTTCCCCCAGCATCACTTATGTTTGAGCATCACATATGTTCCCCAAGCCTGCCAGGAGTACTCCTGAGCACAGACCGTGTGCCCCGCCAGACGTCATTTCGGAGCAAAGAACCAGAGTAGACCCTGAGCACTGCCAGGTGGAGTCCAAAATCAAGAACAAATAAAAAAAGCATCCTGTGTGTAACAGCTTAGAGGCCGTAAGACCTATGGAACATTTACTTTTATTTTTTAGACCTTGCTGGTAGTACGTGTGAATAAGCAAAGAACTGTTTTTCACATTAACCCTGTGTCAATGGGGAGAACGATAGTCACACTTACTTCCCAGGTGTGTTCTATCATCCCATTTTACAAAGTAGAAGACACAGGAATAGAGACGTTAAGCAAGTCTGAGTTGCTGTTTTTCAGTTTGCTTCTCAACCAGTAATAATAAAGTCATAGATCCCATGCAGCTATTGGCATGATATTACTACCATAATAAATATATATGTATGTACATATATATATATATATAACATGTTGCTGCATGTCAAGCCTGGCAAGCTGCCCTGTTTTAGATATGCCAAATACCAGTAGCAATATATTAGTTCATTCCCATGACCTAATGTAATGGTTTGAGGCTCTTTATGTTCCAGATCTAACAGATGCTCTGGGCTCTACTAGCATGACACATGACATATGGAATATTACTGGTACTCATCTAGTAAATAGATGATCAATGGGGAGGATATGATAGTGATAGTATGTGCATGTATGTATATGTGTGTTTATATGTATATATTTTTTAACTTTATAAAGGACTATTTGACTGAAAGAGCCAGTGCAGCCAGATCAAGCCCTAGAAGGGTGTCTGCACACTGCACTTTGTGGGTCACATGGGCAGGGTTAACCAAATGTGGGGCTCCCCTAGTGCACAGGCTCTGTGCCCAGGGCTCTGCAGGACAGACACCTTGGGTCTCCCGCCCCCCGGTCCCTCTCCCGTGTCGCCTTATAGATGGGGGAGTGCAGATGTTGGGGAGTTCCTGGGAGAGCAGGAATGTGTGTGGTAGAGGACTGGGGTGGAGGGAGTGCCAGGAGTTGTGGGACTAGAGCACCCACAGACCCTCAGTACGTGCTCCTAGGTCAGGCAAGTCCACACCCCCATGACACATGCCCATATTTTTTCAGCACCAGCCACTTTGCTGGATACAGCAGCTTACGCTGTGCTGGCCCTGAGGCTCAGGATACTGATGGATGAGGTATCAATCTGATGGATGAGGTGACAGTATTGGTGGAATTGATGGATGAGGTATCAATATTGATAGATGTTGATAGATGGGGTATCACTGTTGATGGATATTGATGGACATTGATGGATGAAGTATCAATATTGATAGATATAGATGGATGGACTATCAATATTGTTGGAGATTAATGAAGTATCACTATTGATGGACATTGATACATGAGGTAAAATTGCTGGACATTGATGGATGAGGTGCCAATATTGGTGGATAAGGTATCAATATTCATGGATGAAGTAATAAATGTTGGTGGATATTGGTGGATGAGGTATCAATATTGATGGATGAAGTATCAATGTTGGTAGATATTAGTGGATGAGGTATCAATACTGATGGATTAACTATAATGTTGGTGGATATTATGGATTAAGTATCAATACTGATGGATTAAGTATCAATGTTGGTGGATATTGGTGGATGAGGTATCAATACTGTGATTAGTTATCAAGCAGATATTGGTGGAGGTATCATACTGATGGATGGAAGTATCAATGTTGGTGGATATTGGTGGATGAGGTGTGGCTTCTGTCATCCCAGCCCTCAGTTCACAGAGACCGTAGGACTGGGAAGCATGGAGCCAGGGTTGGAGGATGTGCGGGAGAGAAAGTAAAGCCACAGTTCAGAGATAAGTGTTTCTAGATGGCTCCTTGCTGAGGTCGTCCTCCCCACTGAGGAAGGTAATGATTGACAGAGGGCAAGGACAGCCCCCAGCTCTCAGCAAGAACTTCACGAAGAGAACATAGTAGTGGAACACCAACCCCCCAGACCACGTTTCCACTTGGTGAATCCAGTATGACTGGGGCAGAATGGGCAGCGTTGCTGGAGAGAGAGTGCAGAGTAGTGGCGCCGCCTGCTCCAGGGCCGTGCCTGAACCTCGGCTGCATGTGGTCCTCTGGGCCCCTCAGGAGGAGCTTAGAGAACTAGCAGAGGTGTCCCCAAAATTAAAAATACAATAGAGAAAAAGAGAGGAGGAAGGAGGAGGGAAGGCGAGGGAGGGAGGGAGGGAGGGGAGGAGGGAGGGGAGGGAGGGAGGGAGTGGGAGGGAGGGAGGGAGGGAGGGAGGGAGGAGGAATGGAAGGAAGGAAGGAAGGAAGGAAGGAAGGGAAGGAAGGAAGGAAGGAAGGAAGGAAGGAAGGGAAGGAAGGAAGAGCTAAAGAAGGAGAAGAAGGAGGAAGGAAAAGTGGACTCTAGGACAAAATGAATATCAAGGTTGGAATGCCGAGATGCAGAATCGGACGTGCAGAGTAAAGACTATTCAGAGGGCCTACCTGCACCCTGTTAAGTCGCTTAGGACTCTCTGCATCGATTTTAATTTTTTTATTATGCCGCCGTGGAAAATATACAATTACAAAGATGTTCAAATTGGGTCTCAGTCTTACATCCTCACCAGTGCCCCATTCCCACCCACACAAAGTCCCCACATTTCCTCCCACCACCCCCAGCCTGCCTCTATGGCACTTTTTTTTTTCCTCTCTCTCTTTCTCTCTCTTCTCTTACACATTGATTTCCTACAGACATTTAGGGTTTATCATGTAAATCTTTGTGTATATTCAGCAAGAGTTCCTATTTCCAGCAATTAGTAGAACACTAGTATATATTTTTATCCCACTCAATGAATGCAGTCTTCTATATCTATCTTTTCCTTCTGACTAATTTCACTCCAGCATGAATGGTTTCCACGTCCACCCATTTGCAGATAAATTCATGACTTCGTCTTTTTTGACAGCTGCATAGTATTTCATTGTTAGATGTACCTACAGTTTCTTTAGCCAGTTTTTTTTTCTGTTCTCGGCACTTAGGTTGTTTCCTTCCTTTTGGTGGTCTAATGGCTAGAATTGCATCATATTTTAAAACTGGACCTTAAGAACCACAAGAAGTGCTCTTGGCACCCCACTTCCCAGTGTTCCACCCTGTGTGTGGATACTTGGGGGCTCTCTCCCTACATCCTCAAACTCTAGCACCCCAAAAATCTTGGGAGAGAGCAGACCTTTCTGATTTCATTATATTACACAGACACCCAGCCGTGAGGCCTGGACTTACTGGCTTCGGGCACTTCTGGGATAGGTGATCTCTTTTTCTCTTGTTGTTGTGGGGGCTTTCTGACGGGGGGGTGCTCCCAACAAGGGTTTTTACAAGTGTTCGGATGTGATCCCTACATACAATGACAAAGTGGGTGTGTAGCATTTTTCCAGTACCTCTAATTTATGTTATTTGTGCCAGTGTGATGATTTAAGCGAGCTCCATGAATTAATCAAATAAATTACACCCAAGCCACAAGCCATCATTCAACTTGCCATGTCACCACACCAGGGAGTGTTCTGTATCACATGGCAGGTGAGGAGAGATCAGCAACCTCCTTAACAGTTTTTTTGGGAAATGCCTGTCCTCAGCCCTAGTATGTGTGTGTGTGTGGACAGTGTGTGTGGTGAGGGGAGTAGTTGGGGTTTGGAAGACCTGGACTGAGCGATTACAGCAAATGGCCGAAATTCCAAGCTGCACACCTTGCAACTAAGTGCCACTTTTCTGAACCCTCACTTCCTCCTTGGATGAAATGTGGCTTTCTCCCTTCGACCTCGCCACCGCCATCGAGGTGGTACAAAGCTCCGAAATTGGGGAAGAAATCTGGACACGTTCAAGGCCAGAGGGTAGTATGGCAGGCGTCCTTGCCTCACACACATCCAGCCTGGGCTCGATTCTCGTACTGCATTGGTCCTATTCCCGTTACTGCCCACCCCACTCTGGGACCCCATCTTGAGCATCACCAAGAGTGAACCCTGGGCACAACTGGGTGGAGCAAAAATATAAAAGAATTGAGGCCTAGAGAAATGGAGAATCAAGTGTTGTGGTAGCTGCAAATCACAGTCCTAGGTCAGCTGTAGTTTCCTGATCTGAGTGGCTTTTTTCTTGGGACAGCAGGAACTGGGATGGGCGGGTTGGAGGCAGAGGCACACTCAGAAGTGCTCAGGCCTTACTCCTGCTCAGTACTCAGGGATCACTCCTGGTGGGCTCAGTGCTGATGGGACCAGGTCAGTACATGCAAGAAAAGCGCCTTAGCTCCTTGTGTGGGTCTCTCCCACCCTGTGAAGGAACTTGTATAATAATTCCAAGAGAGCCAGGGAAACGGGTCAAAGGGCTGGAGCACATGCATACTTTGGATGTCAAGACCCCAGATTTGATCCTCCGTTGGCAAGCATTCCACCAGGAGTAGCCCCCTGAGCACCACTGGGTAGGTCAAGAGAAACTCTAATGAACCCTGGACTGTGAGGTAGGGTCAGATGCCCTTCTGCTCTATACAAGCCTAGAGACATCCTCAGTACATGCCCTTTGGAATCTGGAGTGCTCTAAGAACTTGGGCCAGAAAGCCAGTCTCCCACAAGACTGACGTTTCTCAACCCAGAGGCCAAACCTCAACGCTAGCTCTGGGTGGGGAACAGAGATGCACGAGCTCCTCTCAGGATCACTCCCACATGGATGGGAATGTAGGACGAGCAGGCAGAGCTGAGATAAAGGGAGTGTGGGTGTCTGAGCGCTCAGAGAAAGAAAGCGGCCCAGCTCCTAGGGCTCTGCCCCTGAGGCCAGCGCCTTTGCATCCTCTAGGGAAGTGTCCTAGCCTGGGCCCAGAACATTTGCAAGGGAATAGACAGTAGAGAGGAGAATCAGAGTCACGGGAAGATTCTGTCAGCAATGTGTGTCCTAAAGAGTTAAGCATTGTGAGGGTTGGAAAAATGCCCTACCGTGAAGTTCGAGCTGTGTGTGTCCATCACAGCACCGCATGGTCCCCTGAGCATCACGGGGGAGCACCTCAAGGAGGCCCAAAGTACTCTTTCTCCCCCAAAAAAGAAGCAGACCAGTACATGAACCAGCATCTGGGAAAGTTGGTTTACTTCTCTTCTGTACAGGCCTCCATTTCTTCACTATAAAATGCGGCCGTAAGTCTCTGTTGGTGGCGTAATCCAACATCTGTGGGAAGGAGGAGACTCCTCAGAGTAGGTGAGAATAGAGTTTACATGTGCTTTGGCCCATAGTCCCTAAACCCAATGGTTCCACTTTTTGGCTTCTACTCCTCAAAGCACATAAACATATTTCATTAGGAAAGGGATTTGCACATCTGTGTGCATCCATGCAATAACCAAAATATAGGAACAACCCAAGGCAGGTGTCCAATGCAGATGAGGAATGAAAGTGTGGTATTCACTCAGTGGAATACTATACAGCTGTGATATGGGATGAAATCTTGTTGTTTGCTGCAACTTTTGGATGAACTGGAAAACATTGTGTCAAGTGAACAGTGAGGGGGAAGAAGGACAAATGCCAGATGGCCCCACCACTGTGGTAGAGAGAAACTAAGCAAGGAAGAGATGGTTTCAAATGAAAACAAATCCTTCACCATGGATTACAAAGCCGAGAATACCAGGTCGTAAGTATACAGAGAAGAATAAAGATGTGGATAAAAGTGACATTAGACATTGGGGTGCTTAAGCATTTGGGTGGGTGGGAGTAGTAACTATAGACACCAAAGCCAGAATTGTCAACACAATATTGTAAACATGGGAGTTGAAACATACAATACAAAGTTTTAAGAAACATGGTAGATAGTCATGGTATTTTGGTATGATAATGACTTTGTACATCAAACTAAAATCAATACCAGTAACTGTGTTCTATAATTCATTTATTATTTATTTGTTATTCAGGTCACGACATCGTTATGGATTCCTCCTGGTCTCACTCAGTAATCACCTCCTATACTGCTTAGAGAGGACTATATGGCTGGGATTGAAATCTGTGGTGGTTCACATGGAAATAATTCCTACCTGTTGTACTATTGCTCCAGCCCAGAAACTATAAAATCAATAAAATAAATAAAGCTTGTTCCACTTCGATACCATATGTACCTCCAAACACTACCAGAAGGAATCCTCAAACAGAACCATATAGTTCCGAGCACCACCAGCTATGATTCGCCAGTTCTCCCCAAAACTTCACCACATTGGATCCCGACAAGCTTTCCGGTCAAGTACTTGTGTCACAGAACCACTCCAGCTCCATAAGCTCCAGGAGACTTTGTGGGCTGGACCCCACCCTGATTCAGGACTCATAGACCCCACATGGCGTGCCTTTGCATTTGAACTTTGGCTTTCTGTTCGCAGCTGTATATGTGTATCCATTGTATAAACCAGAGCCACTATACTTCAAGCAACCTGTGGAAAACCATGGCTCATGGCCCGCTCGGACGGGCTACAACACAGGTACATTAGCCTGTTATTTTTCTGGGATTGAGTCGGTATCATGGCAGGGGAGGCCTTGTTGTGGGTCAGAGGCGGTCGCTTTCCAGTTCACAGGGTGCGTGCTGCACACTGTGCCATTTGGAGCTTTGCTGGTCTGGGGGAGCTCATACACCCTGAGTCCGTGATCCCAGGGCATCCTCGCTGACCGGGTACTTTGGCCTCTGCACTCAGTCCACAGGCAGCCAGCAATTCCTTCCTAACACAGGAGTGACGGCGCCATACTCCGTAATTTTTCTGTAGTCGGGCCTGAGTCTTGTAGCAGGTGTTTAAGTATTTGTAGTGCATCCTCTGATGCATGTTTCATTTCCGGTCATTGACCTGATTCCTGCTATACTTCGATTGACTGATGGGGGCATTTCTTAACTGGCTGTAGGGACTGGGGAGGCGGGAGATAGATAAACCAAGTCTCCCTCCCCAGGATAGCCCAAGAGGACCACGTGAAAGTGAAAATACACCAAAGCTTACTCCCCTGGCTCTGTACTCAGGTCACTCCTGATCTGTACTCATTAGGCCACACTGCTAAGTTTCAGCCACAAGTGTGTCTGTGGGGAGGTGTGGGGGCAAAGGGCAGTTGGGTTAGAGAAGACTGGTGTGACAGTAATAAGGAAAATGATCACCTGTAGAAACTTGAGGTGTTGAAATTAGGTAAAGTGGATATACCTGATAATCCTTAAGTATCTAACCCATGCCAGAGAGAGAGAGAGAGAGAGAGAGAGAGAGAGAGAGCCTACCATAGAAGCAGGTGGGAGGCATGTGAGGGAACTGGAAGCATTGGCGGAATTGTACACTGGTTTCAGATGTTGAAACATTTCTCCAATGACTGAACCCAATCATGAGCAACTTTATAACTTTGTATCTTCAGGGATTCAGTTTGCGCATCAAATTCTAAAAAAAAGTTAAGGGCCTTGTTACCCAGTGATATTTGAGGACCATAATGGGTGTCGGAAGATCGAGCCTACTGCCCTGTATTCTGTCCTCCACAGCTGACCTGGCTTCAATCTCCCATTTGTCCCACCTGGGGCAGCACCTTCCCCTGCTGTCTTTATCTCTCCTGTGTGTGTGTGTGTGTGTACTTGTAATGATAGTTAAAGCTGGGCCTGTCATAATACGTGGGCACCAAGCCCTACCAATGGGTAAGCCATGAGCTGGGACCCAGGTACTCAGGAGCTGTGGCTGCTATTGGGACCACCAGCTTTCTTTCACCAAGGAGGCTGGGATGATTTAAATATAACGTATCCCAGAGAGAAAGAAGAGCCATCCCCAGAATCCTGTTCTTTGTCACTGTCTCCATCTACATCCTGCCTCTGGAGCCAAGTTTTCTCTCTCTCAGCTTAGAGATTGCCCTATTCATACACACCAATTCCATAAAGCCTGCGGACACAGCGTTCTCTGAAGTCCCCCCAGCCAGGCAGCAGCGAAGGTCTCCCCACACTGCCTGGGTGGGCCTGTAATTGCCGGAGCCAACCAGGTCTCCCCGCTGCCTTCTGAAAGACAGCAGCTCCCTCCAGGTTCCTACCTTCCAAGCAAAAAGATTCTTCTGGAAGATTTTTTCTTTCCTGTGTTGTGTGTTCTCCAGGCCTCGCCAGGAGAGTGAATGTGTATTTAAGTTTCCAGAATGGGGCTCCAGCAGTAGAGAGCCCCAAGGGCTGTAGCACAGGCTTGGGCAGGAGACCAGGTTTCATCCCCAAGCAAAGTACAGGAAGGGGCATCTTAGCGCTTCCATTTGCAGCAGGAAGGGGTGGCTGTAGGGGATTCAATCCTCTGGCCTTCAGGAAAGCTCTGACCCTGGCAGCGCTTTCCTTGAAGACAGATTTATGGCAGGAAGTGTTATCTGATGTCCTAGGAGGTCCCTCTCTGACCCAGTCAGCATCCAGGCTTTGATGGGGACCAATCCATGAACTCTGCAAACCTCATTTCAATGAGGCGCTGATGGCAGGCAGAGCGCAGAGGCTGATTGAATTTGAGATTGGTTGCTGCCAGCAGAGTGACAGGCAGGGCTAGCCTTGGGAGAGAGAGAGAGAGAGAGAGAGAGAGAGTAGAAGACAGTGGCAGAGTCAGGTGGTGGTATTTTGGGGGTGGGTAGGCTAGCTTTCTGCCCACGCACAGCTGTGGGAATCCTGTAATGTAGAGCAGAGCAACTCTGAGCAGAAGAAAAAGGTGTAGACACTGACACTTTTTGCATTAGAAAACCTCCAGGATAGAGCCCTGATATAGAGAATGAGCAGGCCTGAGCAGCACCAAGGGTGGCCCAAGAAACCAAAAAAGAGAATAAAACTATTTGGCTCTTCAGTAAAGCCTTGTGGTTCTTTCAGCAAAGCCTGTATGGTCTTATATTGTGGTCCCGAATGTCATACTGTCACCAACCTTCACTGAGCAAGCATGGAAGGTCAAGCCCATGCCATGGCTGCTTTTCTACACAGGTAGGCATGGGCTGTTATTGATGGCACAGAATGGCTTGTGGCAATATCATTATTGGTATATGCTAAGTACTCCACTGGCATATAAAAGCTATGGACTTGTAGACTGGGCACCAGCTGGCACAAGTTGGTATTTCTGGCATGGACTGTAACACGCTGGCATTACATGCTGGAACTTGTTGGAAAGGTTAGCATGTGGCTTAACACAGGTTGGCACATGGTACTACTGGCAAGATTGAGAAATTGGTTAGCATGGACTAGGACTACTTAGCCTTTCTGACACTGGTTACATGGCTAAGTACATGTTAACGCCAGTAGACGGCACAAATTTTTCAGTGTTCATGTGCATCTTGGGCTGTTTGTGTCCTCGTAGTAGCAGACATTAGCCTCCAGGACGTTTTCTTACATAAAGATGGTGATAACTCAGAGCCTCCCTGTAGAAGACTCAGGGGGGGTGGGAGAGGCGGGTCCAAGGCTGTTCTGGAAGAAACACTGAAAGGACAGACAGGGGAAAGCCCAGAGGGCAAAAGGACTCACCTGAGGAGAGGGAGAAAGAGCCCAGGAAAATGCTGGGAGAAAGCTTTGTTGAGTTTAGCTCAGGTCCGATCTGATCCTGGCTCAGTTTTCAAAAGTAGCCCCAACAGTGTTTGGGGCACTGTGCGATGCTAGGATTGAACTTAGGCCTCTCCTGCATGCAAACACTTACTTACCAGCCCCTTTTGAGCTGGTGACCTGAAGAGATCCATAATAATTGGGTCTCAGCACAGCACAGCGGTAGGGTATTTGTTTGCCTTGTACATGGCATCCTATGGTCCTCCCAAGCACCACCAGGAGAAATTCCTGGAGTGCAGAGCTAGGAGGAACACCTGAGCATGACCAGTAGTGTGAGACCCAAAAAGCAAAATTAATGAATTAAACACACTAATCACGGTGGATTAAATAGATTTAGATTCAGCACTACAGAAAGACACGCAGTGATAAGTCTCTTGCGCATTTCCTTGAAAACTACCAATTTCAAGAACAGTTTCTCAGTGCTCTGACACCGCCCCACACACCTGAGCCTCCTCACTGCCTCTGGCCAACGGTCCCTGCAGGACCAACTCTCTGAGGCATAATTTCCAAGACTCCTCTGAGAATATTGTTGTTCTAGGCTTTTCCTGCTCCATCAGCTAGGCGTGATGGCACCCTGCAGAGTGAGACCCCAAGAGGAGACTCACAGTGCCTCTCCCATCCCCTCGCATCCTCCTCCTCCTTTCTGCCTAGTGAATGCCTAAAGAAGGCGCCGGTAGCGACATCCATCCTCCCTGTTCCGCAAGACCTCGACCTCAGAGTCGCTTTTAAGTATTTCTTGTCCCGTGATCCGCCGTGCCACGGGGCTGATTCCACTCCTCCCGTTTTTCTATCCCAGTGCTGAAAGCTCACCTGAGAATCTCACTTTACTGCACCCCTCCCTAAACGGACCCGTAGCCTCGTGATCAGCCTGTTCAAGAGCAGAGGCTTCAGACCCCAACGGCCCCAGCCGGTTGCCCACTAGAGCCTCATGCGAGAGAGAGGGACCATGGTGCTACTCTCTCCTGGGGATCATGTTCTCAGAGCCCTGTAAGGTGCTCTGAGTGCTCGCAGTTCTGAATGCGGCATCTCCAAAGCGCTGATTATGCCCTGTTTACTCCACCCAGCAGCCAGGAGTGAAGCATGGCCTTGTTGTTCCTGCAACAGACGCGCTCATGGGTTTTGGGGGGATGTCCATCCAGCCCACCCTCCATGTGCTGATCCGTACATCGCCTGGCATGCGCCGCATCCTTGGGAGCTCTTGCTTTCTTAGCACCTTTCTGCGCTGCTGCTGGCAGCGGCCCACAGATCATTCTCAGACTCCCACACAAGCACCAAGGTCTAGGGGCCCAATTATACCGTGATTACTCATTCAGAGACCTAAGTTCAGCCTGTTTACAACTGGCCCCTGCAGGATGCCCAGTTACATTTGATGGGAAAAAGGCGGCACACACACACACACACACACACACACACACACACACACACACACATACACACAATGTTGAACTGGACCAGTGATATCATTGAGAGCTTGCTTTTGTCACTTGAGACATCTCTGAGCTGCAGCTTTTTTGTGTTTTGCTTTGTGGGTGCCACGCCCATTGATGTGCAGGGGTTATAACAATCTGGCTCTGC
This sequence comes from Cryptotis parvus, assembly GCA_021461705.1. Taxonomy (NCBI): domain Eukaryota; kingdom Metazoa; phylum Chordata; class Mammalia; order Eulipotyphla; family Soricidae; genus Cryptotis; species Cryptotis parvus. The sequence continues at coordinate 23,789 of JAJIBD010033808.1, read as the reverse complement.
ACTCAGGAATCACCCCTGGGGTGCTCATGGGGGTGCTGGGGTCAGACCCAGGTCTGCCATGTGCATGGAACACCTCCATCTGTGCTGCTTCTCCCGCCTGCCGCAGTTTGAGAACCTGCTTGTGAGAGGTTAAATCGGGGCCCCTGCTGGGTTTGCTCCTCCCATTGGCCTCCAGGCTCCAGTAGAAGGGCTAGTACTCTTTCCAGAGCAGGTTCCTTGGACCTACGGGTGCTCAGCAGGTATCCGTTAAATGAGAAAAGTTTATGTGACGCTCCAGAGACATAGACAGAGCTCCGCTGTCAGGGGGCATGAGCGCTGCTCTTTTTAACTCAGACTTGAACCCAGCCCATGACGTCACCTGAGCAAAGCTATGTAGTCTGGCAGCCCTTGAGCAAACTCCAGTCCCCTTAAAATAAAGTCATAAGCGTATACTTGCACTAGAAATAAGCTTTACAGGCTGGTGGGGTTGATCAGACCCCGCTAAACTGAGCCCCCAGTGCTTTAAGGGAAGCAAGAAACAACAGCTCCAGAAATCACCTAAATCTCTGACCCTTCCAGCTGCAAATCCAGGCCAACGCACAGCATTCAGCGGGCTCAGGGTTCTCTTTGGGGGGGTGAAGGATTACCCCCTCATCCCACCTAAACGCTCCTGACACAAAGTCAGCACACAGGATTCCCACTAATGAGGCCATGGTTGCACACAGAGGCCAACTACTATGCAACACAACACCACTTAACCCCTCGAGTCTTACCAGGAGTGACCCTGAGCTAGAGCTGGGAGAAGCTCCTGAGCACTGATGCTGGGTGTGACCTAGACCATCCACTCCCAAAACAGTGACTTAACCACTCAGTGCCTTAATGCAGTCAAATGTTCTATACTGAGCTATACCCAGTTCATGCCTTCATGAAGAAAAGATGGCTATAGAGGGAGAAGTACGAGGCCAGCGATAGTACGTTTAATTATGGGCGGCTGACCTGGGTTCAACCCTAGTTCTGATATGGCCCCTGGGCCACCAGAGTTATCCCTGATAATGCGCTGCGTGGTGCCAAGAAATCACACAAACCTGCCCCAGGTAGTAACACAGCGACTCGTTACTTCACTCGGATCGGCTGGACGTTAGTCCTCGAGCCAAATGCTTTCCTAATCCTCATTGCACCTGCCAGTCATGAGTGACCCTGCTTCACGAAGGTAGTAGGAATACCCAGATCACACAGTGAGTTTGCAACTGTCACACGATGTCCTCTGGAAGCCTCATACTTAGCAGTGAAGTCCCTCTACCGTGCCTGAGTAGTCCTGGGTTCAATTTTCATCACTAAGAGAAAAACAACTACATGCTCAGGTCGCTGGACAGCCGAGGTGGGAGTCCCGAGGGGACTCCGCCTCTTCAGGTATTGTCAGACAAGTGGGGAAGATGCAGAAAAGATGCAATAAAAGCTTTTGGCTGTGGGACAGACACTTGGTCCACAAACCCTGGTGCTTCCCAGAGGCTCTCAGACTGGCCTCCCACTCTCTTCCTTCCGTACACTCCAGTTCACCCACTGTGGGGACCTCAAAGGCGGTGTTCCACCAACATGATGCCCAAACTTCCAACCTCGCACCCCGGCCTTTGGGTCAGGCAGAGTACTAACGTACTAGCCTCCTGTAAACTCAGGAGCCAGGAGACCTCCCTGAGCCTAGAGAAGCATTTAGCCAGCGCCCGCCTGTCGCCCACTCCTCTTTCCTGCGGGGCAGTCCGGGGCACCTGCCGTGAAAAGGCAGTACAGGCCAGCCAGACTTGCTTGTCCTTGTCAGGAAGCTGCGCTTCACCAAGGGCCTGTTAACCAGCTGGGAAGGTCCCGCAAGGCTACTCAGGCACCTTGCAAGTGAGGCTGGGGAGTGACCAGCGCGCTGTTCTCCAGCTCAGTCTAAGAGAACATTCGGTCTGAACCACAGCCCTGTATGTGAGAACAGCACTTCGTCCTGACCATTGCAGAGGCCAGAAATCCCGGAGCAGGGTAAATCCTTCCTGTGGCCTCTCCCTATTTTATGGGCAGCCCGCTCCTCTTCCGGCTTCCCCAGGTCCCCATCTGCCTGTATGCCAGGAAGAAAACTAGCTGTCCTGGGTGAAGGCTCATCCCAGGCTTTTATCTCATGCCCTTCACAGGTTACTAAACTGCAGTTCTTTGAGCGAACCTGGGGGAATGTCAGTGTGAGTTCAGCACCAGCGCCACGGGGGAGGTTGAGTGGCGGTGAGACACAGGCGTGTTTCAGACATGTTACATGAACAGGAACAGACATGAACAGACATGTCACCCCAGTGGATAAGGCGCGGCACAGGCAGGGACTCTCTTTGAGATTCAGCCACAGGACCCCAAGAGTGTTCCGGAATGGGTCTCTGGGGACAGGCAATTTGCAGAGGGTGGACCTGAAAAGGGGCGCATCCACAGCACACCTTTGACTCCATCATATTACCTGTGTCCACTTCCATAAAGGGAGAGTGATTGCAAACAAAAAAAGAAGGTGTTGGGCCCAAGGACAGCCCAGGCAGGACTCTTGCCTTGAGTGCCGCTAACTGGCTCCTATCCCCAGCACTCCCATATAGCCTCCGACATGCAATTCCAGGAGGTACCCTGGGCCGGAGAGCCATAGCCCAGTGGGTAGCAGGTGGATTTGAGGGATTAGGCCAACCCGGTTCACCCCTGTATCCCATATGGTCTCCCCGAAAGAATCATGAGTAATTCTGCATGCAGAGCCAGTAATAACCCCCTGATACACGCTGGTATGACCCAAAAGAAAACAGGAGTGACTTACAGGAGCCAGAGTAAGCTCCTGAGCACCACTGGGCACAGCCTAAAATCTAAAATAAAGGAAGAGAGAGGCTAGATAACCTGTATCTCGGTGGGATTGGAGGTCACACACGCTCACAGTCGGGAGATTCAGTGTTTGGGGGCCACATCCCTGGGTCCTCGTGACATGCCGCCCGCTGTGCTCAGATTCGAAGTCAGCAGACACTACTTCGCCATCTGCAGCCTATTGGCTCAGCGCTGGGCGGTCAGGTCCTGAATGCATGCCATGGCCAGGACAGTTTTCTGTCGCCCACTGCCTGAAGTCCTACGCCTCAGCAAGCAAATGAGACATTATCTCGTAAGTATGCTGCGTCTGCCTACGCCTGGGAGGAAAGGTAGGCTCGTCTCTTGGTTTAAAAAATAGAAAAAGTATAATCTCTATGCCAACAAGCTGCTGTGTGCATCTATCCAGGAATAGCTTTCATCCAACTAGGAGTCTAGGGGCCTGCAGTCACCCCCACTCAACCTCCTGCCCTAGGCTGGCTGCGTGTAGCTGCCTCGTCTTCGCCCATTTCTGATTAAACTAACAGCAGAAATGTGCTCTGGCAACCAGAGAGTGGAGGACAGGAAATAAGGCACTTGCCTTGCATGCCAAGTTGTCTCTAATCAAATCCCAGGCACCCCAAGATGGTTCCCTGAGCACTGCCGGGAGTGACTCCTGAGCACAGAGAGACAGGAGGAAGCCCTGACCTACTTAGTGTAAACTCCTACACCCAAAAGCTCCAAAGAATAAAAATAGAATATATGTTTGGGTGGGAAGATGTCTAAGGGCTGAAACATGCATGCCCTGGGTTTTGAGCCTGGGTATTGCATTTGTCTCTGCCTGAGCACCTCTCGACCAGATTCTACTCGTGTGATAGACAGTAAAGAAAATCAGCAGGGTCTAGTTTAAGTCTGTAGCAGTTACACAGGAGACGCGCACAGGGCTGGCAGGAGGTTTCATAAAAATTATACTCTTTTCTGCTCAAGGTGCCTGAGCATCTGCAAGTCTGAGAGGCACTTCCTCCGTTGGCCAGGTTAGGCCGCTGTAGAGTCTGTCATAAGAAAGAATGGTAAGACGCCAGCTCATTCTAAGGGCTGAGCCACTCTTGTAACCACCACCAGCCTCTTTCAAACCCCTCTCTAGCTAAAGCCAGGAGGACACAGGAGGCAGGGTTTCCTGTGTCCATTCTAATGAATAGCTTTGCGGTAAGCTAAAACTAGACCTTTTACATTGGTGTGATCAAACGGAGTCTCAGGTATATCATGGGGGAGTTTTAATTAAGTGTTTTTAATGAACTCCCGTCTGTGTGGATGTAGAATCCTGGTCTTCAGCTCAGAGAGAGGGAGATAGGGAGAGAGAGCAGAGAGAGAGAGAGGAGAGAGAGAGAGAGAGAGAGAGAGAAAGAGAGAGAGAGAGAGAAAGAGAGAGGAAAGAGGAGAGGGAGAGAGAAGGGAGCGCTGAGTAAGGAGAGAGGGAGGGAGAGGGAGAGGGAGAGAAAAAGGGGGCGAGGTGAGAGGAGGGAGGGTGAAGGGAGGAAGAGAGAGAGTCCCACAAATAGCTTCCCAGAGTCACTGCATAAGGCAGATCAACCCAGTTGTATGCTTGGCGCCCACTCCCGGCTTCTTATTTCAAAGAGGCAAGCTTCCAGGATGCCCCCCGAGATGTGAGGCAACTGGCACTTTTCCCCTGTGTGTGAGTAGGGTAAGAAAGGAGATGGGGCTAACAGAAGGGCAGAGCTTCCATGAGGGTGACTAGCATGATATAAAGATCCTTCCTCCGCAAAATGTCTGGGAAAGGGAGTTTGAAATGAGAGTGCCTCTAATAACTCTGGAGGATGTTAATGAGTCTCTTCTAAGTGTCCACCTTGTCTGTGTTATATGGAAGACTTGCACATTATTTATTACTTAGTAAAAGGGTATGGGTCAGTAGATAAACTATTGCAAAGCTGTTCCTGATTAGTTTTAGTCAGAAAACTGATGTGTGTTCTTCACCAGGTGCCATATTTCCTGTGCACCAATGACTTTAGTTCAGTTTCCTCCAACACAACTCCACCTCTATGGCAGACACTTCTCTCTCACTCTCTCTTTTGCTCTCTCTGTCTCTTTCGCAGCACATTATTTAATCCACCACCCCATAGACACATTCTACCTTAGGGTCACCTGCTTCCTGCCACCCATTTTAGCATCTTCGGGGGTGCCTGTGACCTGCTCACCAGGCCTTCCCATTTGCAAGCTGTGGAGACACCCTCCTTTCCCGGAAGGAACAGCTGTCCACCCACCTGCGTTCCTTCACCAGCCAAATCTATTTCCGATCTGTTGTGGGTTTCAGCATATGCCTTCCGAATAAGGTATTTTCCACTTTCTCCTGGCTGTGACTCTCTGCCACCGATTCACCCTTGTTGAGGCACGCTTCCAGTAATGGTCACCCCAGAGGTGTATTGTAGTATGAAAGACCTGCCGCGGATCAAAAGCCACGGAGTACATTGTCATTCTGGGGACTCGGTGTTTCTCATTCTCTGGCCAGTGGGAGAATTCTCCAAGAATCAGAAGGTGACCTGAAAGATAACTCATTCAGGCAAAGCTGGCTCGTGGCCTGCAGAGCAAGCCAAAGCCTGTGCCCAGGGCTCATGCACTTAGAATGACTCCATAGTGGGGTGGGGAGAGGCTTATACCAAGTCAGGCGTGATCCTAGGTGCCATGATGGGGTAAGCGTGGAGTCTCGTGGCTGTTCTTTGCTTTCTCATTTCTAAACTCTTTTATTGGCACCCACCCGCGCCCTGTTGTAGTGGGGTCCATAAACAGGATCCTGCTCCTCTTGGGAAAATGTCATGTCCCCTCTTGAATCACCTGTAGGCAGACTAAGAACCTTTTAAGAAACGGAGTCTCTATTAGCCGCTCTCAGCATGATTCTGTTTAATAGCTTCACGGACTCCTTCTGGGCCTACGAACACACAATTTATGCACATAATTTTCCGGTGATAGATTTTCTTTCCCTTTTGATTGGGTACTTTTCCTTCCATGTCTCTTGTCATAACTCTGGGGCTGCGGGGGGTCTGCTAGTCATGCTGTTTGGACGCGCCCAAATGGTGAGCCAGAGAGTGACGCAGCAAGGCTGGAGCCATAGCACAGCGGGAGGGTACGCAGCCAACCAAGTTCGATCCTCGGCACCCCATGGGGTCTCCCAAGCACCACCAGGAGTAATTCTGAGGCAGAGCCAGGAGTATCCCTGAGTGTCACCGGAGACAAAAAGCAAGATAGAAGTGAACAGAGAAAAATGAGAGTGAGGAGGAAGAATAGGAGAGGAAGAGAGAAAGAGAGAAAGAAAGGAAAGAGAAAGAGAGAGAGAGAGAGAGAGAGAAAGAAAAGAGGCCAGAGTAACAGGTTAGTGTGAGGTCATTTGTATTACAGCCAATCGTTCAATCACCAGCATTCCATATGGTCTCAGAAAGCAACCGCCAGCGTATTACTGAGTGCAGAGCCAGGAGTTCCCCTGAGCATTGCCGGGTGTGGACCCAAAAAAAGCAAAGAGAGAGAGATGGAGAGGAAAGTTAAGGAAGGAAGGGAGGATGAGGGAGGGAGTAGAGGGAGGGAGGGAGGGAGGTGAAGGAAGGAAGGAGGAAGGAAGGAAGGAAGGAAGGACTACTTATAGAAATGTTGGGCATAGATCAAGGGCCAGATGGTCGGAAGGTAGATCCCAAAAGGGCCCGGACTCTATGAGCTCACGGAGGGCTCCTACACACCTTCCACTCCTGTTCTTTCCAGAGCCCATGAGCAGGAAGCCCTCTCGAGCTTTGCTGGCCTTCCACTTCCTAAGAAGTGGTCCTTTGCAGACGGCCCCCTCAGAAGCACCCCCAACTCTGGGGTCTGAGACTTAGCACCTTCAAGGCCAGTGCCTGGCCCTTCCTTCTCTGTCCCTCATGCCAGGAGTGACGAAGCCCCTTGAGGCCCATCCCGGCTCCTCGGAGGCAGCATGCCCAGTGCTTGCAGGGCTTAGTGAATTTCAGTGCTTCAAGGCAGGTTTTGTTCTCCGTCGCCGCTTTTATTTGGATTCTGTTCTGGGTAACATGGGGGGGTGGAGATGTGCGCTTCCATCAACTGCTCAAAGGGACTCGGCGGACAGTCGGCTCTTCTCCTCTGCCAGAAAAGGGATGGATCAGCGTCCGTCGTGCTGGAAGTACCCAGCTTCCTGGAAAGAAGAGTCCAAGGATGAGGTGCCTAGCGGGCCTGGAGCACCAGAGGGAAGCTGCCGGCTCCTTCTTCACTCCGGGTCTTAAACGCTTTCTGCTCACAACCCTTTTCATTTTCATGCAACTCCGATAGTCCCGTATATGAATAAGTCTGGGGACAAACATGCCGGGATAGGAAATCTCCAAGCATTTTTCTTAAAGCACAGGATTCACTAACAGCCCAGGAAGCTGGGCTTAGGAGCGACCTGGGGTGGGGAGGGGTCTGAGCCCGGGAAATCGAGTCCCTGACCAGCATCTTAGCAGTCTTTATGCCCTCTCTCTTGGCCCCTCTACTGCCTCCATCACTTACTTCCTCTGTCCCGCAGATTGTTGTGACCCCGTGTACCACAAGCTGTAGAGATGTGCATCACAAACAATGATCCACTTAGGGGCCAGAGAGGAAGGCTCACTGGTCTGAGCACAGGCTTGGCAAGCAGAAAGTCTAGGTTCTCTCTCCAGCACTGTGTATTGTCCTGACGCACTGTTGGGAGAATCACTGAGCACAGAGCCAGGAGTAGTCTCTGAGCACTGGAAAATCTTCACCCCCACAAAAAATTTTTGCTCATGGCTCTCATGGTGAGGTATGACAGCTGGTGCCCGCAGATCAGCCCTTTTCTGGGATGGGGGTGCTGGGAGTGTCACGCAGGCCGTGTCGTGCTTACTCCTGCCTCTGTGTTTAGGATCACCCCGGTGGAGTTCCGGAGCCCTGCACGAGCCGTGGAACTACTCTAGGTTGGCTGCACAAGACAAGCACGCGCCCCTACGCTGTCTCTGGCCCTGTGGCTCGCCTCCTCTCCGCGCCTCCCAGTATGAGACTGAGCCAGCAGCAGCACTGAGACGAAGGATAGTGTGGAGAGAGCTCGGCACGTTCACATCCTGTTTCACTTCCCCTGGCACCCTATGTGGTCCTCTGAGAAATTTAACCCAGGATAACTCTGAGGGCGTTATCCCTGAGTGCAGAGCCAGAAGGAAGCCCTGAGCACTACTGAATGTGGCCCTAAACCTAAATTAGTAAATAAACATAGAAACTATCCTTTCTACCATAGTAGTCACAATATCCAGAAGTTCTTGGTTCTAATTTACTAAAAAAATGTTTTTGTAAATGGCAGCCAGTTAATGTTTTTACTTAAGTTTGCCTTCTGTGTAATCCAACTGAATTTTTAAGTTCTATTCTAGATTTTTTTTGGGACTTAGAGACAAGGGGCAGAGCTGCTACTGGCTTCCCTGTGCCCAGCCGCTCATGAGGCACTCCAGGAGAGATGGTGGTTTCTAGCTCTGGCCCGCCACCCCAGCAGAGCCTCACAACAAGCCAGACTTATCCCCGACTATGAGGCCCCATTTTCCCACATCCGGACTTTCCTCATCAACCTCCACTCAGCAGACCAGTCTATCATAGCCCGGCTCGCGCGGCCGCTGACTACAAGAGTGTGCTACCCACACGGCAAAGAGCTTGGCAAGCTACCCGTGTCGCATTTGATATACAAACTGTTATTGACCTTACACCCATGACCTGATGGAATGGTTTGAGGCTCTTGCGGTTCCTGGAGCAAGCAGGGGCCCTTGGGCCTTACGTGCATGAAACAAGGTCATACGGAAATGTAGTGGTGCCCACTGAAAGCAAATTGATGATGAACGGAAGACAGTGACACAGTGATACAGTGAAATATAGACCTTTAGATGCCTTTAGGGAAATAAATTGCAGCCTATTTTTATAGGGAATAAAAGCAATGACAGGCATAAGCTGGATAATCAAAAAGACATTGAAATCTTTTTTTTCTTTGCAACACTCAGTGGTTCTGGGCTACTCCTGGCTCTGCACTCCAGGATTAGTCCTGGTCGTTTGGGGACCTTAGATGTTGGGACTAACTCGAGTCGGTCATATGCAACAAACTCAAGTCAGCTACATTAAGGTAAACGCCTCCCCCGCGTTGTCTTCCAGCCCCTAGATATTGAAATCTTAGTCCTGTGACGTGTGAAAGCGCACATGATAGAAGCCGTCACCAGGAAACACTCTCCATACGCCATGTGTTGTCTGCTACCAGACGTGTGAAGAATAAACACAAGTCAACAAAGCCTAACCAGTTTGAAAGTTGGTTTACCCTTGGGGAGGAAGGGCTAGGGGGGTGGCAGTGTTTTGGGAATGACCCACACTCTTATTTGATTCTTCCAAAGGCGCCTGTAATAGTGGGTCAGATGGAGCGAGGTGGGGTGTAACATCTGCCCTCTGTGCGCCGCTGTCCTTTTAAAATAGTTCACTCTGGGGCAGAGGAGGTGACTGGCAACGCAAGTACCTGAATTTCCACAAAGAAAAAAAACCTTAAAACTCATGTAAGAGGCTGGAGAAATACAAGCAGTTAGAGCATTTGCTTTGCATGCAGCTGAACCAGGTCCACTTCTGGCATCTCATAGGGTCCCGGAGCACTGCCAGGAGTGATTCCCTGAGTGCAGAACCAGGGGTAACTCAAGAGCACGCAGGGGTGATTCAAAAAGGGGAGAGGAAAAGGGAAGGTGCATTAATATGATACAAAAAGAAATAGCAAAGTGATGAAGGGTAGCACCTGATGCCCTAAGCAAATCTGGGTACAGCCTGGAGGTCCCTGTCACTACTGGGGTGACCGACCATCCCTGCCATCATAAGGTCCAAGAAGTGCCACCTTGCTAGGCCCTTGCAGAGTCACCAGCCCAGTTAGTAGAGAATCAGCGCAGAGCTGCAAGGCTTCCTGAGTTCCTGCTTGGGACTCCCCCCACCCCCCAAAAAAAAAATGACACCAAAGAAAAGACTGTGTGGTGGGAATGGTATCACATCTCTGCATTTGGTCTCATGTTGTAAACGTCTCTCTTCAGCTGGTTAGCCAGCTTGGCAAATCCAGACTCCTGCCGCAGCCTCGTGACCTCGCCAGTCTTCAAGCATCCAGAAGCATCTTTTCTAATCTTCATTTCCAGGACTGGTAGCTCTAATACTGGCCTTCCAAGTGGGCACATTCCACTTCCTCACTGCTCGTTCCTTCTACCCACCATCATGGTTTCAACATCCATGGAGAATTAATTTAGGCCAGAGAGATTAGCATAGTGGTAACATTTGCCTTGCATGTAACTCACCCAGGTTCAACTCTGGCATCCCATATGGTCCTACCCATGAGTAATTCCTGAGCATAGAGCCAGGAGTAACCCCTGAGCACTGCCAGATGTGGCCCCAAAACAAAACAAGCAAACAAAAAAAAAAAAAGGATTGACTTCTTCAAGATTTGATGAAAATTTCTTCATTTTTGGGAACAGGCGCTCTCAGGAGCAAACCCAGGCAATTTTTACATTTGTTAAGCTCCTTTCTAGCCCTCTTGGGCTGGGTCCAGATCTGTGTTTTATCTGTTTTATTCTCATGATCAGACAGTTTTTATTTTTAATTCTGTAACTAAACACCCTTCACTAAGTGGTAAAAAGCTATCACCCACTGACTCCAGTAAAAAGTTCAAGAACTGGTGTGAGCTGGGGAACCCGGTCTTTTCAACCTCTCAGAAACAGAGGATTGGGGATCATCAGAAATCATTTTCGTTGCCAGGAGTTTTCTCCAGTGACCAACTTGCTGAGCGTCAGCAACCAGAGGACTGATGGATTCCCCATGGGTGTCACAGTTCCACCCACCAAATTAACTGCCCTGGCCTGTGGGGAATTTCCTCCCAGCTCTCTGTTTTTCTCAGCAGATCCTAACGACCTCGCAGGGGATGGCTCTAGTTTGCATTCAGCCTCATCAAAATGTGCCTTCTGCGCTGCTGTTCCGCCTTTTGTCTGGTTTGTGCCTAATCCCATTGTTTTCACCTTGTTTAAGGCAAATATGTCTCCCATGACCATGCCTTGTTTGAGTTCTCTCCCCAGATCCCTCCCTTGAAAATGAATCTTAAGGGGTGGATGATAGCACAGCGGGAGGGCGCTTACCTTGCACATGGCCCACCAGGTTCACTCCCTGGCATGTCCTTTAGCACGCCAGGAGTAATTCCTAGAGTGCAGAGCCAGGAGTGAATCCCTGAACATTGCTGGGTGTATAAAACTGCAAAAGCAAAAAAAAAAATCTTACAGGAAGGAGTACACTGGTAGGGCACTTGCTTTGCATGGCCAACTGTTTAACCCCTGGCACTCCTGGGAGCATCTCTGAGCACAAAGCCAGGAGCAAGCCTTAATACCACTGGGGTGCCCTCACTCTTGAAAACCAAACAAACTGAAGAATCTTAAAGCAATTGAGAGGCTGGAGCAATAGCACAGTGTGTTTGTCTCTTATGTTCCTCAACCCCGTTCATTCTCTAACATCCTATGTGGTTCTCCTGAGCATCGCCTCTAGTAAGACCTGGGTACAAAGCTAGTAGTACTCTTTAAGCATCAGCAGATGTAGACCACACAAAAATAAAGATAAACAGACCGCGGGGAGGAGGCAGGAACATCCCTTCTTGTCCGTAGCTTTTAGCACCAGAAGCTGTTGGCGCGTCTCACAGACCCGCCTCCACACGCTTTAATGTGTGCAGATTGGCATGTATAAGTGACTGCTGCTACCAGGAACCCAGGAAGGAGCTCCGGAAGGCGCACAGGCCTGTCTGTAGGAGGAGAGCAGATGGTAAAGCCCTGGCCAGCAGGGTCCATAAGGAGTAACTTCCTGTCTGTGAAGATGAATGCATCCCTACCAAAGTACAGTCTGTCAGCGCCTTCCGGTCACGACTCTGGGGACGAGAGACCAGATGAGTTTCAGCAACAGACTTCAGTGACAGGTGCTTTTCTGGAGTGACCCCTGAGCATCTCTGGTGTGACCTAAAAGCAAGATGAAGCCAAAATTTAAAAGAATCAGGATTGCACGTTTTAGCTTGTGATAAGCCACTATGCAGGTCATCCTCTTGCTCCTCTGCAGGGATGGACAGGGATGGGCACACTCCCTGAGGGCCACACCACACTGGGCGCTCCTGCATCAGGTCTCCTCTCACGCCCAATGTCTTGTCTCCTCCCATCAGGCCCTGGAGTGATCCTGCTGCTTCTGGACAAGCTAAGGGAAGATGAAGTGGAACAGATGTGGAGGCTGACGGCCGAGAGGAACTCATGGGGATGCTGTCCACGTCCTTGGCTGACCAGGTGAGTGGTCAGTGCCATGGCAAATGGACTCTGACATACAAGGTGAGGCTCAGTGCGGACCTATGGAGCTCAGAGCTCACAGGAAATGCATCTCTTTACATCGGGGGGCTCACTCCCAAGCAGTGCTCTGGGCTCTTCCCTGTGATACCGTCAACCTGGACAGGAGGGTTGAGGTTCAAGCCTGGCTGTGAGATGTTGCTTGGGCCCAACCATGATCAGGGGCCTCTGGAAGTGCCGAGAAGCCAGAGGAACTGAGGATCGACTTTGGGCCTTGGGGTGCATATCCCCTGAGTTATCTTCCTGGCCATATGCATTTTGTAGGAGACGAAGATGGCTGGAGAAATCGGTTTCTTTTCCCAGGTGGTCTGAGAAAGTTCATGAAAAAGACTCCCAGGACTGGAGCAATGGCAGCAGGGAGGGTATTTGCCTTGCACGTGGCCAGTCCAAGTCTGATCCCGGCATCCCATATGGTCCCCCTGAGCACCACTAGGAGTAATTCCTGAGTGCAGAGACAGGAGTAACCCTGAGCATTACTGGGTGTGACCCAAAAGCAAAAAAAAATAAAATAATAAGAAGAAGAAACCTAACTCTTTTCTTTACTCGATTAACTTTTTTCCAATATTCCCTTACACTTTATATAAATAAGGTGGCACAGCATTTTTTCTTGATTTGTTATAGACCATCAATATCCCAACACCAGTCCCGCATAATTACACCTTTCCTCCACCATAAAGATATCAAACTCAGTAGAAACTCATCAGGTGCCATTTTTCTCCTTTGACCATTTTCTCTTAGCCTTCTCCTGAAACCCTGCCGGGACACGCATTTAGTCTGTGCGTTTCCCATGGAGGAAATGATGGCTTTGAAACTCCAAAATGATTTCTCTGTGTCTCTGCATTTATGATCACCAGAAAAAAGCAACACGCTCTCCATACTTTTACAATCCGTGTGATATAACCTGATTCATCGAACCCTTGCCAAGAAGAAACTCTAAGCTAACCTGGTTGTTTATTTAGTTTTTAATTTTGTTTTGTTGTTGAGCTGCCCACAGCGCTGCCCGGGCCTGCCACCCCTGCTTAGCACTCGGGCAGGGGAACCATATGTGTTGTCAGGGATTGAACCAGAGTGGATCTGTGCAAGGCAAATGCCTTAACCCCTGTACTCTCTCTGGCCTTCTTTTTTAAATAAATATATATTTAGCACTGTCATCATTCTATATTTTCCCAGAAAATTTTTCTTTTTCAAGATGAGATTATGATATCATGAATGAGTTCAGAGTGATCCAGGTCTCGGTTTCAAAGCTCAGGGTAATTGTCCTCCACCAAGGTATTTCCTGTCCGGTCACAAGATACGAGACTGTCTTCAGAAGCCCGCGGTTGTCTGTCCAAGGACCAGTGACTGTTTTCTACCTACTCCCGCTGCTGAGCCCCACAGCACGTCACCGCAACACCAGCTGTGAACAGCTGGTCTGTACAGACGAATCCACGTGAGCTTGGGACAGAGCCCATGAGAAGTGAGAATTGACTTTGGGAATGGGGAAAGGCATCACCAGGAACCTTCGGGTTCCTGGGCATGTGAGCCCCTAAAGCCCCAAGGAAGAGCTGTGAAAAAGGATCTGTTGTTTGTCTCAATCATGAACAAAGTGTATGAACTGAGCAACTCGTCCTAAGGCGGCTGCTGCTCCGGGAGGCCCAGGATGGAGAATGGGGGCCTGGGTGGGAAGGGAAGGAGGCAGGGAAGTGCCATATTTGTGGGTCAGAGACAAAGCACAGAGATAAAGGCATGCGCCCGCACGCAGCAGACCCTAGTATGTGAACCCTCCCTCATGACCCCCAGACAGTGCTAGGTGCAGACCTGGAAGTCCTGAGCACCACCAGGTGTGGCCCAGGTAACCCTTGGCACAGGATGTCAAGCATCCTTGAGTCCTCGCTGCAAAGGGTGGTACCAGTACCAGCAGGAGGTGCCCATGGGCTTCCCTGAGCCCTGCTTGGAAGTCACACCATCCCTGCAACCACACACACACACACACACACACACACAAACACACACACACACACACACACATGGATTTTATTGATGGTTACAAGGCTCTGAGTAGGTGAGGCCAGAGCCATAGATAGTACAGCAGGGAGTGTGTTTGCCTTGAATACAGTTGACCTGGGTCAAATCCCCAGCACCCCATACCGTCCCAAGCACCACCACGGAATAATTCCTGAGTGCAGAGCCAGGAATAGTCCTGAGCATTGCCAGGTGTGGACCCAAAAAAGTTAAAAATAAAAAGACTCTCAGTCTGGCCAGAAGATGGATCAGGGGTGCACGTCTGACCCTGCGACCCCCCCCCAGCACTGCCTGATACAGCCCAGTGTCCCCTCGGCATGCTGGGCTTGAGCCAGACCTTATAAGCCCAGTATTGCCAAGAGACCCTCTAAATGGTTAGCCGGACATTTCCAGCAGTGGCCACACCACTACTTGTGAGTCCTCACTTTACTCCTCAAACAGGAGGAATAAAAAAGGCTCCGGGTGCGCTCCTGAGATAGAGTCTGTGCCGGCAGCCTCGCCACTGCAGACCCCACCCCAGGGCATCCACCCCACGCACACACACGTCCCTGGATTCTTGAGATAAAGCAAGCCCAGTGCCCACCAGGCTGGGCACTCTGATGTTATGGGTAGCAGGCGCAGATGATGCTGGCACCGCCGTCAGGGCTGGGCATCGGCAGCCCCCGCCTGTTCCGACAGCATTTCCGGCTTTTCTTGCAGGACATCTTCAACGCCGTCATTAAGCAGAGCCCAGCCCTGGTGTACCAGCTCCCTGCTTCTGAACGCGCAGCTGTCGGACCACACCCGCCTCCGAGCAGTGCTACCGGACGTGTCTGACCTCAAGGTAACGGCAGGCGAGGCAGCTGACCCGAAGGAGAGAGAGGGGCAGTAGCTGGAGGACCCTTTTGGAGCAGGATGATGGTGGGGACTCGTGGCTCTGAGTGCATGCTGTGTGCAGAGAGAGAGAAAGAGAGAGGAGCCAGAGGTGAAAGTCAAACTAGTCTCTTCTTCATCTCCCTCTTCACTGTGGGGGCTTTGTGGGAGGCAGATCCCGCCAACAACCCGCCAAGAACCTGCTGGTGTGGGTATTCATCTTGCCACCTGCGGCTGGCTGTCTGCGCTCAGTCAGGCTTCCAGAATTCAGCTCTGGGACCGGAGAGATAGCACAGCAGGAACTTGTACGCAGTGGACCTAAGTTCCATCCCTGGCACTCCATACGGTCCTTCAGGGCCTCACTAAGAGTGATTCCTGAGTGCAGAGCCAGGAGTAATTCCGGAGCACAGTTGGGTGAAGCCAGAAACAAAGACAATGACAGCAAAATCAGTTGTGCTGTTCTGAACAGAAATAGAAACTGGAGGGCTGGAGCAATAGTACAGTGGGAAGGTGCTTGCCTTGCACGCGCCAACCCTGGTTTGATCCCGGCATCCCATATGGGTGTCTGAGTTTAGAGTCAGGAGTCACCCCGAGCACTGCCAAGTATATCCCCAAACCATAATGATAATAACAACAACAACAACAACAACAATGATAATAACTGAAGGTCTGATTTGTGCCAGTGCTGGAGGTACAGACTCATGCCCTCACTTTCTACCTTCTTAGAGGAGGAAAGAGAGCCCTGAGGAGATAAGGGTGAAGCAACCCGGCCAGTTCTAGGACAGATGTGGGTGGAACCAGCCGCATCACCAAGGTCTGTCTCTGCCTCAGAATAAGGGGCAGTCACGGAATGACCTTTGTCATTGCTCAGGTACCAGACACTGTGCAGTCAAGACAGAAGGCTGGAGAGAGTGCAGTGACTGCCTACAATGCAGCTGACCCAGGTTTCATTCCCAGAGCATGGTCCCCACCCCACCCCAAGGCATTGTGCGGCCCTGGAGGACTCCAGCACTGCCAGAAGCTGGGTATCCCCAGCTCTGCAGAGACCAGTCAGTGTTACATGCCCAGACCTTGGCACTGAACCCACAGTCCTGTTGACTGAGAATCACCAAGGGCCCCCGGCTCCCGAACACCTCACCTCCAAAAAAGGAGTGAAAAACAGGTTTTCCCATTCCCCTTGCTGTTGGTAACGCTTCTAAAGAGGCTTGAATCATGCCTCTGGTGAGTCCCAGTGACCTGGTTCATTGATCTTTACTGACTTAGCCAAGTGTCCCTGGTCAGCCTCGGATCGATGGCTGGTGAATGGAGCTATTTGGTTTTCCTCCACTGCTTTTATGGCCCATCCACAGACCCATCGAGCTCGGCCTCGCGGCAAAGCAGGGGTGGAAAAGATGCTTTATGCTCACGAGGAAAACTTGAGCCTAGGGCTGACGTCCCGACAGCCACAGAAGACAGTCTGGACCTGGAGTAAAGAACATTGCCCGGCCCAGGTCCCTGTTTCCATGGCTGGGGTGATGTGCTGAGTTCAGCTCCTGGAATATCAGGCGTGTGACCCTGTCTTACACCAAGTGGATTTGCCGCTCTCTGGCTCTCTCTGAAAGGAAGTAGCTGCTGCCTCCAGAGTTTAGATTATTTCACACTTATATCCGTTGCCTTTGTGACACGTAATATTTATAATAACTGTGAAGCGGGAAGGTTTGTTTTGGGGCCACACCTGGTGATGCTCAGGGGTTACTCTCTGCTCTGCACTCAGGAACCACATGGCAGTGCTTAGGGAACCATACGAGATTCAGGGATCGAACCCAGGTCGGCTGTGTGCAAGACAAATACCCTCCCACTGTACTATGACTTCAGCCCGATAGCTGTGAAATTTTTTAAAAGGAACAGAGAACCCAAACCGTGTTCTCCTAACTCTCTTCCTGTTGGCTAACAGCCCTTGTCTGTATGAACAGGCTGTGTGGGATTTACCATCATGGTGCACAAGACACTTTATATCTGTCTGTTACTTAACGATTCTAGTTATATAAATTGTTTTCAAATATTCATGAACAATAAACTGTGTGGTCATGAAGAACCTGAAGTTCACAATGTCCCAGGAGGAAAGCATGGACTGAAAATTAAAGAACTCCTGGGCCAGGGCAGGAGCACAGCAGGGAAGGCAATTGAGTTGCACGCAGCCAAGCTGGGTTCAATCCCTGTGGCACCCCATAGGGTCCCCCAAGGACTGCCAGGAATGATTCCTGAGTGCAGAGCCAGGAGTAACTCCTGAGTATCAAACCAACCAACCAACCAACAACTCCTGTCTAGCTGCATAGGACAGTCATCACCCAACATGAGTCTCGCAGGCAGAGTGCTGTCTCTCGTCTCTTTATTCGCCTTTCCTGGAGTTCCTCCACTCTGTCATGCGCTTGGCCCATGTAAGAGGAACAGGGGAAACGCGAAGAACATCACGTATCAGAAGGTTAGAGGACAAGAGACCCAAACCAGTCCCACAAAGAGCACAGAGAAGAGCTGGGTAAGAGTTATGAGTGCTTCAGTATCTGTATTACAATCCATAATCCTCAAAAGTGGGAGAGAGAGAGAGAGAGAGAGAGAGAGAGAGAGAGAGAGAAGGTGCCTGGGGGGAGGAGGGAGGTAACTGGAGGCATTGGTGGTGGGCAATTTACTCTGGTGAACTGATGAAGGGTCAGGTGTTGGAACACTATGACTGAAACCCAATTGCAGCAGCTTTATAACTGTGTATCTCACAGTGATTCAATTAAATTAATTAATGATTCAGGGCTTAAGGCACTGACCTCACAGGACTTCAGTTCCAGTGTCCCCTGACACTGCTGCGGTCCCTGGAGCACTGCCCAGAATCAGCCCTGAGTACCAAGCCTCCCCCAAAAAAAAAAAAAAAAAAAAAAAATATATATATATATAATGCACTCAGGGGCTATCTCGGGGCTGGTGGTCAGGGGCATAGGCTTTGGCATGCACTGGGCCTGAGTTCCAATCCCAGCACCATGCCATCTCCCACGTACCTCCAGGTGTGGCTGTGGAACTCTGAGCAGCACCAAAGATTACCCTTGTGGTCCCCTGCACTACAGAACCCAAGAAGCTCCACCTTTTTGGCCCAACCTTTGAACTTCCTTCCTGGTTAGCCAAGCACCATCTAGGGTTCTTGGTCTCTATGAGCAATACATAGGATAAAGTAAATAACTGATGTTTTGAAAACATCGCTGAGGGCTGGAGAGCCCAGTACGGCAGGTAGGGTGCTCGCCTTGCACACACCAACCCAGTTCCATCCCTGACAGTCCGTATGGTCCCCCCATCCCTCCACGAGTGATCCCTGGGCACAGAGCCAAGAGTTAGCCCTGAACACTGCTGGGTGTGGCTCAAAAACCAAAAAAGAAAATGTGTAGTTGTTTGTTCTATACAGTGAACAAAATAAATAGAAGCTAGAAATAGTGAGGGTACAAAGAAAGATTTTGTTTTAAAAATCTAGCTGAGTCTGGCATGTGGTTCTGGGGATCACTTACTGATCCTTGGTGGCGGAAGCCTGATTTAGCAACGTGGTGTTTGTTCTAATAAGGACATGCTACCATGATTTACTGTTGGCCCAAATCAAAGTCAGTAAAACCCCAACGACCCTGCCTGGGAAATTGGCCCCAGGAGCAAGAACTATAGTTAGGAGATGCCTGGACAAAATCAGGATCTGCGGGTAGTAACATGCTTCGTGAATCGCAGATGAAAGCCCCTCTTGTAGAGACAAAAAGACAGTGACCTTTGTTTCATCCCAGACTTTAAGTGAAAGAGGGAAAAATGTAGAATTTCTCAGAGAATTTCTCGCCTCAAATTTCTGTTCATATTATCTTGGGGACTGAAGCTATGTGTATATGTTGGAGGAAGGGGGTCAGACATAGAATTTTAATTTTATTTTAGGCACCAGGGGTGTAGGAAGCTGTTGACTCAGGGATATACTAAAACATTCCAGCACCGCATTGTCCAGCAAAGGATCCCTGCCCTTGGTCACTGTCGCTGTGTCCCCCTCCTCACACCCTCTATGGTAAGCTTCCTTCAGAAATCTTTTTTGAAGGATGTGGTTTTTTTGTGATTTTTCACATTATTTTAGCTTAGAAAACATGGTACAATATAACAGGATGTTGATGTACAGTTCCTATATCTCATCACTACCAAAATGCCTAAAACCATCCACTAGTGCTGTTATATTACTTCTTTTTTTTGTTTGATGTGTTTTGGGGCCACACCTGACAATGTTCAGGGGTGACTCCTGACTCCACTCAGGAATCATTCTAGTATTGCTCAAAGGACCATATGGGATGCCGGGGATCAAACCCAGGCAGGTCGCATGCAAGGCAAGCACCTTACCCACTGTATTATCACTCCAGCCTCAGAAACCTTTTTTGTTTTTCTAGCATGAAAAGTGCCAGACAGACATCTGGAGGAACAAACAAAAATATTTCCCCAAATTTTATTACACCATTTTAGACATACAATTGAAAGATGCTCATGTAGAGTTTTGTTCTACAGTGTTCCAACACCCATCCCTCCACCCAAACCCATCTCCCATCACCAATGTCCCCACCTCCCTCCCCCTCCCACACCTCAACTACTTGGCGGGTTCTGTATGTCATTTCTCTCCTCTCTATCTTTCCCTCCCGCCAAACTTTCCTGCACATCGTGGAATGCAGTGCATTAAAGGACATCACTGACAAACAAAAATATTAACAGAAAAATAAATAACCGCCTTAAAAATAAGACTTTAACTGTGGTATACATACAGGATGGAATATTACACAGCTGATAAGAGAGTCATGCAGTTTGCTAATTTATGGATGGAACTGGAGGTATCAGGCAGAGTGAGGTCAGCCAAAGGACAGGGATGGGTACAGAATGGTCTCGTATGTGGGATGTAAGTAAACATAGCAAATGGCCAAGGGCAGTGGAACCGGAGAACTGGTCTGCAGAATTGACCTGGTAGGGGGTGTGGGGACTAGGTTGAGCAGGGGTCACTCTGGAGGGGGTAGGTTGGGATATTATATGTACAAAACCTATTATTAGCAGTATTAAAAGCATGGTCTCTCCCCGCTCATGAGAGCAAACCCTTGGAGCATGGTTCCTAAAGCTAAAATGGCTCCAGTGAGCCAAGAGAGATAGTACAAGAGTTAAGGCATTTGCCTTGCACATGAACCACCCTGACTGGATCCCAGGCGTTTTAGAAGGCCCCTGAGCACTGTCATGGGTGATCTAGGAGCACAGAGGCAGGAATAAGCCCTGACCATTTGCTAGGTGCGGCCCCACAACCAAAATAAATAAGACTTCATATTTTTTAGAACTTTTTTAAAAATGTGTTATTTTTATTGTAATAATTTTCAAATTAATTTTTTAATTGAATCACCATGAGATACAGTTACAAAGCTGTTCATGATCAGGTTTCAGTCATATTTGTTCCAATACCTGTCGCTTTTACCAGTTCACATTTCCCACCACCAATGTCCCCAGTTTCCTCTCACACACACACACACACACACACACACACACACACACACACACACACACACCCGAGTCACTATAGCAGACTTTTCTTTCTTTTTTCTCTCTCACTCTCTCTCTCTCTCTCTCTCTGCATTACAGCTTGCAATACAGATACTGAAAGATTATCCTGTGTACCCCTTTATCTACTTTCAACACTCTGTTCTTGTCCTTAGTGATTGTTTCCAACTGTGATTGTCATACTGGTCCCTTCTCTATCCTAACTGCCCTTTGCCCCACACACACTTATGGCAAGCTTCCAACCATTGATCAGTCCTCCTGGGAAAACAGGGGTCAGGGTGACTGGTTAAAAGATGTGTTCTTAATCAATGACAACTAATTGCCCTAGGAAATAAGTCACAATAAGAGCGGAAACTATAGACAGAAATATTAAATCTCAAAGCCTGAAGTTGTCAAGCTCAGAATACATAAACCTAAGTATTTTCATGGGAGGGAGAGGAAATATTGGAAATAGGATGCGGGAGCAAGTGATTTTCAAAGATGAATCTGCCCACTTGAATCAAATAGTACCTTTAGAGTTGAATATAAATAAAGTGTTGCCATTAGTTCATCAATAAATGCACTAGATGAGAGACTACTACAAAAGTATCCCACCCACATGGCAGAGCCTGGCAAGCTACCCATGTCATATTTGATATGCCAAAAACCAGTAACAGTTATAGACCTCATTCCCATGACCTGAATGAATGGTTTGAGGCTCTTCTATAATATATAGGAAACCTACCTATTAGAGAAAGATAAGAGAAAAAACTCAAGTGAGGAGTTGGAGAGAGAGCACAGTGCTTGCCTTGAATGTGTCTGACCTGGGTTTGATCCCCTGCATCTTGCGTGGTCAGACCCCCCAGCACTGCCAGAAATGCTCCCTAAGCACAGAGCCAGGAGTAACCCCTGCACATTGCCAGGTGTGACCCAAAAACAAACCCCCAAAAAAACTGAAGTGAGAAAATAGGGGATGGGATAGTAGGAATTTTTTCAGAACTGCCTAATGAAATTCAATAAGGTCTTGTGTTTGTCAAAGCTTTATTTAAATACAAAAAGAAAAACCATACTTAGATCAACAGTAGTACAATGGCAACACCCTGAGGAAAGGTGATTTTAAAAATAACCAAGAGAAAGGCAATAAGAAGTTGTACATGTGTTGAAAGTTCTTCACAGTGGTATGACCCAAGAGTGGGAATAAGATCCTCAATATGCTGAAAGACAGCAACAGTTCTTTCTGCTCATCTGAAAGTCAGCAAAGCGGAGCTGGAGTGATAGTAAGGTGGGTGGGCATTTGTCTTGTGCAATTCCCAGTACCACATATGGTCTCCCAAGCCCCTCCAGGAATGATTCCTGAACACAGAGCCAGTAGTAAGCCCTGAGCACCACCAGGTGTGGCAACAAAAGTTAGCAAAACAGTCTTTCAAGTAGGGAGAGGAATATTCTGAGGAGCCAAAACAAACAGTATTTGCAGGAAAACTTATGCAAACAGGCTTCCAAAGGACTTCCTTCAACAATAAATCTCAAGAACTCCAAAGTCAAAAAGAAAGTCAAAAAAGAAATATTGTAGGGAATCCCAACCTAAATAATTGTAATAGTGACCGTGTGTAATTTGTAGATTTGATAGGTTAAACCCAGCATAGCAGAAACAAGCTAAGTTAGAAAGGAAGTGAAGCAGTTAAAGCTTTCTGAGATCATTGTTTTGTTGAGAAAAGAAGACAAGGTGTTCGCCTACAGGCTAGTTATACATACAAACATTTCAAAGTTAAACTCCAAGAGCAGAGAGAAAGATTCAGAAATCACTGGTGTATTGGCTGGTGAATAGAATAAGAAAAACTCTGAAGTAAACAACCAAAAGAGTTAAGTTATTGGGGGAAAAAATCCCAGGGACTAGAGAGATAATACAAGGATTGGCACTTGCCTTGAATGTAGTGAACCTTGGTTTGTTTGTGTTTGTTTGGGTTGATGGTGGGGATGGGCCATATCTAGCTGTGCTCAGGGACTGAACTGGGAATAGACCATGATTCTGTACTACCTCTCTGGCGCCCATCCCTGTTTGATCCCAACACCACAAGTGGTCGCCTGATCTCCAAGGAGGAATCAGCAAACAGAGCCAGGAATAGCCCAAGCACTGCTGTGTACAGCCCAAAGACTCCCCCTCTCCAGAAAAATCTTTTTTAATAAATTAATTTAAAAAATATTTCCAGAAAAGAGGGGGAAATAATTTAGGAAAGTAGGGAAAACAGTCAAGAAATTGAGATGATAGAAGGAAGTTCAACTATATCAGTATATCCCACCACTGTCTTTTGGTCCTGGAGGGTTTTATCTGATAAGTCTCTGTGAATCTTAAGAATGCTCCTATATAAGCAATTTTCTTCTTTTTTATTTTAAAATGTTATACCACTATGAGATATACAGTTACAAAGCTGTTCATGATTGGGTCTCAGCCACACAGTGTTCCAGCACCCAACCCTCCACCACCCTTCCAATATCCCCAAGTTCCCATCCCCTTCCCAGCCTGCCTCTATGGTACATTTTTCCCAGAGGAAATAAATCCATTGCCTATAAATGGATGGACATCGATAGTACCATGCTGAGTGAAATTAGATAGAAGGAAAAGGACAGATACAGAATGACTGCATTCATTTCTGGGATATAAAAAAATAGTATGAGACCAATACCCAAGGCCAGGAAATACAGACCAAGAGGACTTGTCAAGTTGGAATCTAACACAAGTGAGTGGGATTCTTCTTCTCCTTCTCCTTCTCCTTCCTCCTCCTCCCTCCTCCTCCCTCCTCCTCCTCCTCTCTCCTCTCTTCCTCTTCTCTCTTTCTCTCTCCCCCTTTTTTAAACATTGTGGCTTGCAATACATACATTTAGGGGGTTATCATGTATATCACTTTGCCTATGTTCAATGCTCAATTCCTAGTCTAGCATTTCTATTTCCAACAATTGTTAGTTAGCACACTGCCCAACCTCTGACCTCCACTCACTCTGTGTTAGATTCCAACATTGACAAGTCCTCCCTGGTCTGTGTATTTCCTGGCCTTGGGTATTGGTCTCATACTATTTTCTTATATCCCAGAAATGAATGCAGTCATTCTGTATCTGCCCTTTCCTTCTGACTAATTCTCACTCAGCATGGTACTGTCGATGTCCATCCATTTATAGGCAAGCAATTTCCTTCTCTGATCTTGCTGCTCT
>JAJIBD010033807.1:0-46904 GCA_021461705.1 Cryptotis parvus | reverse complement strand
ACTTTTGTGTCTCCCATCTTCTCAGGAGATGTTTTATTAATTCTGGTACTGCACTTTAAGTGGGCACTTGGGGTAACCCCCTGAGATGCTGGTAAAATGGTAGCCGTGTGATGACGTACAAAGGTATTCCGCAATTACAGCAGCCCATGCACTCAGACATGCAAATGGTCCTATTCGAGGCTCACTCTGTCCAAAATCTCTTCTTAGAAGAAACAGGAGGTTGAGGGCGTTTTTTGCTGCCTCTCTCTGCTCTAGATACTAGGACAGCCCCTGGTTTTAACGTTCCATACTCACTTGCCAGTTGGAGGCACAGCTCATTGGATATTGGAAAAGTCATTGCAAGATTCTCTCTACCCTGGGGCTCTCCTGGGAGTGGGGAAAGGACACAGTGGTGAAAACTCCTTGCATCAGAGCCAGAGCTAATACTGTTCCTGCTTCTAAAATCACAGAAGGTAACTGATACCCATCCGCCTCCACCCCACACAGACATGTCCAATGAGTGCCAGATAGGCTGGTGTGAGAGGTCCTAGATAACTGTTATTTTTTCATGAATTTATTCATCTATTCATTTATTCATATATTCACTAACTATTCACCATCTCTTCCATCTTTTTTAAGAACTTTTTTTTGCTTTTTTTTTTTTTTTTTTTGGTCATACACAGCAATGCTCCGGGGGCTATTTCTGGCTCTGCACTAAGGAATTACTCCTGGAGGTACTCAGGGACTATATGTGGATGCAGGGATTGAACCCAGGTTGGCTGCATGCAAGGCAAATGCCCTTCTCATTGTACTGTTGCTTCAACCCCTTCTTTGTTTTTTATTTAAATCCCTTTTTATTGAATCACCCATGAGATACACAGTTACAAAGCTGTTCATGATTGAGTTTTAGTCATACAATATTCTAACACCCTCCACCAGTGCATATTTCCACCACCAGAGTCACCAGTTTCCTTCCATTACCCCCCACACACGCACACACATACACACACAGACACCTTTATGGAAGGCACTTTTCTTCTTTCTCTCTTCTTTTGGGCGTGTATGGTTCACAATCCAGGTACTGAGACATCATCATATTTGTTTCCTTTACCTACTTTCAGCACTTTTCATCTGTGTTTTTTCTCCATCCATTATCTATTCATCCATCCATCCCTACCTATTCACCCATCTGCTCATTCATCCATCAACCCACCATCCATCCATCATCTACCAATTATCTGCTTGTCCTTCAGTTCATCTATTCATCCATCAACCCACCATCCATCCATCATCTACCATTTCATCTGTTTGTCCTTCAGTTCATCTATTCGCCCATCTACCCATTCACCTGTCATCACTCTGCTGGGCCCAGGAGTCTAAGACTATTAACCAAGGAGTGCATGGTCATCACATCAAAAGTTTCAAACAATTTCTATAGCTGGGTATTCAGAATTGAATGGGACCCCTGCCCCAGGAGAGGTGATCATCAAGGTGGGCTAAAGTCATCTGGGGAATGAGACCTATGACGGAAGGGTAGAGCAAGGAGAGAGCCTGGGAGGGAAAAGCTGTGGGGTTTGGTAAGGAGAGGAAGGGGAGGACTCCAGGGTCAGTTCAAAGCTTTCTGTTGTTGGTAGCAAGCTGGAGCTTAGTGCTACTGGCCGGCAAAATAGGGGAAGGAGAAGATTGTGAATCGGCTGGGGCAGTTTGAGTTGTTTGAGTTTGAGTTGAAGGTGCCCAATGAAGAGGTTACTAGAGAGGGCCAAGGTGAGCTCTGGACGGGATCTGAGTTGTGGAGAAAAAAAATAATCAGTGATCGTCTCCCTCTCCATGACGTTTGTAGCCACTAATCAGACCACTCTGTCATTCAAGGATAGGAAGTAGAGCAAGACAAAGTGGGAGCCTGGCAGGAGATGACTCAAAGGCAGCACTTGCCTGTAGGACCTGGCTTCATCCCCAGCACCACACTGCTCCCCACACACAGGCCCGAGTGACCCTCACGCCTCCAAGCCAAGAATAACCCCTGAGCACCGCTGATATGGCCCCAGAACAAAACAAAGCCAAAAAGAAGCCAAGGACAGGGCTTGGGGAGTGTGGGGGAGCATTGAACGGGCAGCAGGAGGGAAGAGCCCCATGAGGAAGGCAAGGAAAAAATGTCCAGATGGAGGAAAAGCGCGAGGAGGCAGGTGCCCCCGAGGCTGAGGGCTTCATTTGGGCCTGATGGGGTGAGGTGGGTGGGACTGGGTGGGGCTTCAGAGCAGAGGCCAGACACGCTGGCCAGATGGTGCTGGGAGCATTCCCCTCTCTGAAGTTGATTTTCTGCTTCAACAGGAAAACCTGAGACTATGCCCCATCAGGAAAGCAAGGGAGGGGGCCGGAGAGATAGTACAGTGGTTAGGGCACTTGCCTTTGCACGTGGTAGATCTGGGTTCAACCCCATGTGACCCCTGAGCACTGCTGGGTATAGCCCAAAGACAGGGCTGGGGAAGAAGGTAGAGGGCGAAACCCCTTTTGCTCAGCCTCCCCCACGAGCCCAGCACCTTCCATACACACCATCTCATTTCACGTGCCCCTCTGCCTCGGAGGAGGACGCGGAGGTGTCATCTCTGCTCTTTGACCATCAGCAAGTTGGGGCTTGGAGAAAGTTATTCCTGGGTCCAGCCATACCCCTTTGAGGCTGGAACCCTGGTTTGAAAAGGGTTTTTGTCTCTTGATTTTTTGTGTCTTGAGCACATCGGGTGGCCCTAAGGAGATAAGAGTCTGCACCAAAGTGTATCTGTCCATTAACAAACAATGAGGCCAGGGGTGGATGGGAAGGAACATTGGACCAGAGTGGACAGAGGACCAGGGCAGGGGATGGCCAAGGGCCACCACTTTGGTTTCTGGTATTGTACATCAATACAGAAACTTGGACATTATTGTAACCTGGATTACCTAAACAATTATAATGGGAAATTTTTTAAGGAAAAAAGCAAAGCCTTGGTCTTCCCTAGTTGCCCCTGACTCCTGCCTTCTTGCTGGGAGGGAGGGGCAGCGGCCTCCCTGGGGCAGCGGCCCCCCTGTGCTTGAGGCCTCACCTCCTGCAGGACAGGAGCCAAGAGCCACAATAGGAGGTGACAGCTCAGGGAGTTCCCAGGCCCACGTCCGTGCTTTGTGCTGACTGGTGATATCCACAGCAGGGCACCAACGAACGGCAAGCTTGCTGGCTCTGTCTGCCTGTTAGCAGTGATATATGAATAAGCCAGCCAGACGGCTTCATTTTCATAAGTTAACTCTGCGCTCAGAGTAGGAAGATGGGAGAACAGCGCCTTTGTCATCCGCAGGGCCAGCCACAGAAAACAGGCGATACAGCGTTTCCCTGTTCCTGCTGTTTTATCAGAATAATGCCCCAAGATGATGAGGAGGGGTGGCCCAACACTCCTGGACTCTTCCTGGGAGGGAAGCCAGTTTGCATCAGAGCCCCTCCAGCCCCGAGACCTGGATGTCAGATGTTTGTGCTTCCAGGCCCAAGGCTGAGAGTTGCCCCAGCTGGTCTGTCCCCAGCTGTCACCAGAGAAACTGTTCAGCCTCGCAGAGCAATTAGAGAATAGCTCTCTTCTGGGTGAATTAAAGGAGCAGAAGGAGACTTAGGATCTTGGAGGTCTCTGGAAGTGACCGGGCAGCTGCTGGACTGAGAAGATGGATCACAGCAATATTTCTCAGTCTTCTTACTATGACCCCCCCCTAACGTGTTTCCTTCTGGGGATCTCCCATCCTTCAAAGCCAGCCCTCTGATCTCTTGCCCTGCTCCCTCTTCATGGAATCTTTACCTGTGGTGCTTGGGAATATCCTGGGAACCCACAGAGCACCACATGCCTCCACAGTTGAGGAAGTGTGAATAGATGACTCGGGTGAGAAGGCAGAACCCCCCGCCGCCCAGACACCGTGGTGCCCTCCACCCCAGTACTCCACTTCCCACTGCTCCACAGCCCCTCCGCAGCCCAGCTGTCTCTCAATGTTCCTGGCCTCTGAGCCCTTCCGATTTGGGACGGTATCTGGCACCTGGCAGACTCTTGGCTGATAGCAAACTGTTTCTTAGCTTTTGAGCCACACCGGTGGTGCTCAGGGCTACCCCTTACTCTGTGCTTGGGGACGCTAGGTGTTAGGTTGACTGATATGAGACTGAATCAAAGTCTAGGCTGACAATGACTCAAGCCAACAGAAGGAAGGAGGAAATGGCTCAGACTGTCAGTGCCTGAGTCCAGGCAGACAGGGTCGAATAGTGGCTGAAGAATCCTGGATTGGGCCAGAGCCATAGCACAGCAGGGATGTCACTTGCCTTGCACACAGCAGAGCCGGTCCCAATACCCAGCATAATGTATGTTTCCCCAGCATCACATATGTCCCCCCAGCATCACGTATGTTTCCCCCCAGCATCACATGTTTCCCCCCAGCATCACGTATGTTTCCCCAGCATCACATATGTTTCCAGCATCACATATTTTCCCCCAGCATCACGTATGTTCCCCCAGCATCATGTATGTCTCCAGCATCACGTATGTTTCCCAGCATCACGTATTTTCCCCCAGCATCACATATGTTTCCACCAGCATCACGTATGTTCCCCAGCATCACGTATGCCCCCCCCAGCATCACTTATGTTTCCCCCAGCATCACATATGTTCCCCAAGCCTGCCAGGAGCCACCCTGAGCACAGAGCCGCTGTGCCCCGCCAGACGTCATTTCTGAGCAAAGAACCTAGAGTAGACCCTGAGCACTGCCAGGTGTAGTCCAAAATCAAGAACAAATAAAAAGCATCCTGTGTGTAACAGCGAGAGCAAGACCTATGGAACATTTCACTTTTATTTTTTAGACCTTGCTGGTGGTAGTGTTTGAATAAGCAAAAGAACTGTTTTTTTCACATTAACCTGTGTCGGGGGAACAGACAGAAATAGCACTTAATTCCCAGGTGTCTTCTATCATCCCATTTTACAAAGAAGTAAGACACAGGAACAGAGACGTTAAGCAAGTCTGAGTTGCTGTTTTCAGTTTGCTTCTCAACCAGTAATAATAAAGTCATAGATCTCATGCAGCTACTTAAGGATATTATACCTTTAATAAATATATATGTATGTACATATATATACATATATATATACATATTGCCCTGCATGGCAAGCCTGGCAAGCTGCCCTGTTTTATTTGATATGCCAAATACCAGTAACAATTATATTAGTTCATTCCCATGACCTAATGTAATGGTTTGAGGCTCTTTATGTTCCTGGAGCAACAGATGCTCTTGGCTCTACTAGCATGACACAGGACATATGGAGATATTACTGGTGCCCGCCTAGTAAATAGATGATCAATGGGAGGATAGTGATAGTGATAGTATGTACATATATGTATATGTGTGTTTATATGTATATATTTTTTAACTTTATAAAGGACTATTTGACTGAAAGAGCCGTGCAGCCTGGTTCCAGCCCTAGAAGGGTGTCTGCACACTGCACTTTGTGGTCACATGGGCAGGGGTTAACCAATGTGGGGCTCCCTAGTGCACAGGCTCTCAGCCCCCAGGCTCTGCAGGACAGACACCTTGGGTGCTCCCCACCCCGACCCTCTCCGTGTCGCCTTATAGATGGGAGGCAGATGTGGGAGTTCCTGGGGCAGAGCAGGAGAATGTGTGTGTGGTAGAGAATTGGGGGTGGGAGGGAGTGCCAGGAGTTGTGGGGACTAGAGCACCCACAGACCCTCACATTAGTGGCCTCATGGTCAGGCAAGGTCACACCCCCATGACACATGCCCACATTTTTTCAGCACCAGCCACTTGCTGGATCTGAAGGCGTGAAGCTATGCTGGCCCTGAGGCTCAGGACTGATACTGATGGATGAGGTATCAATACTGATGGATGAGGTGACAGTATTGGTGGAATTGATGGATGAGGTATCAATATTGATAGATGTTGATAGATGGGGTATCAATGTTGATGGATATTGATGGACATTGATGGATGAAGTATCAATATTGATAGATATTGATGGATGGACTATCAATATTGTTGGATATTAATGAAGTATCAATATTGATGGACATTGATACATGAGGTACCAGTATTGCTGGACATTGATGGATGAGGTGCCAATATTGGTGGATAAGGTATCAATATTCATGGATGAAGTATCAATGTTGGTGGATATTGGTGGATGAGGTATCAATATTGATGGATGAAGTATCAATGTTGGTAGATATTAGTGGATGAGGTATCAATACTGATGGATTAACTATAATGTTGGTGGATATTGGTGGATGAAGTATCAATACTGATGGATGAAGTATCAATGTTGGTGGATATTGGTGGATGAGGTATCAATACTGTGGATGAAGTATCAATGTTGGTGGATATTGGTGGATGAGGTATCAATACTGATGGATGAAGTATCAATGTTGGTGGATATTGGTGGATGAGGTGTGGCTTCTGTCATCCCAGCCTCAGTTCACAGAGACCGTAAAGGACTGGGGGAAGCATGAAGCCAGGGTTGGAGGATGCGGAGAGAAAAGTAAAGCCACAGTTCAGAGATAAGTGTTTCTAGATGGCTCCTTGTTGAGGTCGTCCTCCCCCACTGAGGGAAGGTAATGATTGACAGAGGGGCAAGGACAGCCCCCAGCCCCCAGCAAGAACTTCACGAAGAGAACACAGTGGTGGAACACCAACCCCAGACCACGTTTCACTTGGTGGAATCCAGTATGACTGGTGGCAGGAATGTGGCTGCGTTGCTGGAGAGAGATGCAGCAGGTAGGGCGCTCGCCTGCTCAGGGCCGTGCCTGAACCTCGGTTTTCAGATGTGGTCCTCTGAGCCCCCTCCAGGAGGGGAGCCCAGAGCACCAGCAGAGGTGGCCCCAAAATTAAAAAATACAATAGAAAGAAAAAAAGAGAGGGAAGGAGGGAGGGAAGGAGGGAGGGAGGGAGGGAGGGAGGGGAGGGAGGGAGGGAGGGAGGGAGGGAGGGAGGGAGGGAGGGAGGGAGGGAGGAGGGAGGAAGGAAGGAAGGAAGGAAGGAAGGAAGGAAGGAAGGAAGGAAGGAAGGAAGGAAGGAAGGAAGGAAGGAAGGGAAGGAAGGAAGGAAGGAAGGAAGGAAGGAAAAAGGTGAACTCTAGGACAAAATGAATATCAAGGTTGGAATGCCGAGATGCAGAATCCGGACGTGCAGAGTAAAGACTAATATTCAGAGGGCCCCTACCTGCACCCTGTTGAAGTCAGCTTAGGACTCTCTGCATCAGATTTTTTAATTCTTTTTTTTTATTATGCCGCCGTGAAATATACAATTACAAAGATGTTCATAATTGGGTCTCAGTCATACATCCCTCCACCAGTGCCCCATTCCCACCCACCAAAGTCCCCACATTTCCTCCCACCTACCCCCAGCCTGCCTCTATGGCATGCACTTTTTCTTTTCCTCTCTCTCTTTCTCTCTCTCTTCTCTTACACATTGTGGCTTTCCTTACAGACATTTAGGGTTTATCATGTAAATCCCTTTGTGTATATTCAATGCTGAGTTCTATTTCCCACAATTAGTAGAACACTAGTATATATTTATATCCCACTAATGAATGCAGTCATTCTATATCTGTCCTTTTCCTTCTGACTAATTTCACTCAGCATAATGGTTTCCCACGTCCACCCATTTGCAGATAAATTTCATGACTTCGCTCTTTTCTGACAGCTGCATAGTATTTCATTGTGTAGATGTACCATAGTTTCTTTAGCCAGTTTTCTGTTCTCGGGCACTTAGGTTGTTTCCTCCTTGGTGGTCTAATGGCTAGAATTGCATCATATTTTTAAACTGGACCTTAAGAACCACAAGCAAGTGCTCTATGGCACCCACTTCCAGTGTTCCACCCTGTGTGGATACTTGGGGGGCTCTCTCCCCACATCCTCAAACTCTAGCACCCAAAAAATCTTGGGGAGAGAGCAGACCTTTCTGATTTCATTATGTCACACAGAGACCCAGCCGTGAGGCCTTGGACTTGACTGGCTTCAAGCACTTCTGGGATAGGTGATCTCTTTTTCTCTTGTTGTTGTGGGGCTCTTCTGGCGGGGAGGGTGCTCCCAACAAGGGTTTCTACAAGTGTTCGGATGTGATCCTACATACAATGACAAAGTGGGTGGTAGCATTTTCCCCTGTGCCTCTAATTTATGTTATTTGTGCCAGTGTGATGATTTAAGCGGAGCTCCATGAATTAATCAAATAAATTACACCCAAGCCACAAGCCATCATTCCGGCTTGCTGTCACCACACCAGGAGGTTCTGTATCACATGGCAGGGGTGCGCCGGGAGAGACACCATCTTTCCTTCCTGTGCTTTTTTGTTGGGAAAGGTCTTTATCCCTCAGCCCCTCAGTATGTGTGTGTGTGTTGTGTGTGTGAGGGGGGTAGTTGGGGCTTTGAAAGACCTGGACTGAGTGAGTTTAGCATATGGCCGAAATTCCAAGCTGCTGCACCTTTGCAAACAAGTGCCACTTTCTGAACCCTCAATTCCTCCTTGGATGAAATGTGGCTTTCTCCTTGACCTCACACCGGCCATCGAGGTCAGTACAAAAGCTCGAAATTGTGGGAAGAATCTGAGACACGTTCAAGGCCAGAGAGATAGTATGGCAGGCAAGTCCTTGCCTCACACACATCCAGCCTGGGCTCGATTCTCAGTACTGCATATGGTCCTATTCCCGCCACTGCACCCCCACCCCTGACCCCCGATCCTGAGCATCACCAAGAGTGAACCCTGGGCACAACTGGGTGTGGTTAAAAATATAAAAGAATTGAGGCCCAGAGAAATGGAGAATCCAGTGTTGTGGTAGCTGCAAATCACAGTCCTAGGTCAGCTGTAGTTTCCTGATCTATAAAGTGGCTTTTCTTGGGACAGCAGGAACTGGGATGGGCGGGGTTGGAGGCAGAGGCACACCCAGAAGTGCTCAGGCCTTACTCCTGACTCTGTACTCAGGGATCACTCCTGGTGGGCTCAGTGCTGGGAAATGGAACCAGGTCAGTACATGCAAGACAAGCGCCTTAATCCTTGTATGGTCTCTCCCACCCTGTGAAGGAACTTGTATAATAATTCCAAGAGAGCCAGGGAAACGGGTCAAAGGGCTGGAGTACATGCATACTTTGGATGCAAGACCCCAGATTTGATCCTCCGGTTCGCCAAGCATTCCACCAGGAGTAGCCCCTGAGCACCACTGGGTATGGTCCCAAGACAAACTCTAATGAACCCAGGACTCGGAGGGTAGGGTCAGATGCCCTCTCTGCTCTGTATACAAGCCTAGAGACATCCTCAGTACATGCCCGCGGAATCTCAGTGCCCTAAGAACTGGGCCGAGAAACCAGTGCTCCCACAAGGCTGGCGCTTCTCCAACCCAGAGGCCAAACTCAACGCTGAGCTCTGGGAACAGAGATGCACGAGCTCCTCTCAGGATCACTCCCACATGGATGGGATGTAGGACGAGGCAGGCAGAGCTGAGATAAAGGGAGTGTGGGTGTCTGAGCTCAGAGAGAAAGCGGCCCTGCTCCCAGGGCTCTGCCCCTGAGGCCAGCGCCTTTGCATCCTCTCTGGTGGAGAAGTGTCCTAGCCTGGGCCCAGAACATTTGCAAGGGAATAGACAGTAGGAAGAGGAGAATCAGAGTCACGGAAGATTCTGTCA
The DNA here is from genome assembly GCA_021461705.1 of Cryptotis parvus. Taxonomy (NCBI): domain Eukaryota; kingdom Metazoa; phylum Chordata; class Mammalia; order Eulipotyphla; family Soricidae; genus Cryptotis; species Cryptotis parvus. The sequence goes on along the minus strand of JAJIBD010033807.1, from coordinate 37,254 downwards.
GCTAATGTGTGTCCTAAGAGTTAAGCATTGTGAGGGTTGGAAAAATGACTGACCGTGAAGTTCGAGCTGTGTGTGTCCATCCACAGCACCGCATGGTCCCCTGAGCATCACGGGGAGCACCTCAAGGAGTGGCCCAAAAAAGTACCTTCTCCCCAAAAAAGAAGAGTTAATCACACATGAACCAGTGACCTGGGGAAAGTTAGTTTACTTCTCTGTACAGGCCTCCATTTCTTCACTATAAAATGCGGGCCGTAAGTCTCTGTTGGTGGGTGTGTCCAACATCTGTGGGAAGCTGGAGGGAGACTCCTCAGAGTAGTGAGAATAGAGTTTACATGTGCTTTGCCCATAGTCCCTAAACCCAATGGTTCCACTTTTTGGCTTCTACCCTCAAAGCACATAAACATATTCATTAGGAAAGGATTTGCACATCTGTGTGCATCCATGCAATAACCAAAATATAGGAACAACCCAAGGCAGGTGTCCAATGCAGATGAGGAATGAAAGTGTGGTATTCATCACAGTGGAATACTATACAGCTGTGATAAGGGATGAAATCTTGCTGTTTGCTGCAACTTTTGGATGAACTGGAAAACATTGTGTCAAGTGAACAGTGAGGGGAAAAGGACAAATGCCAGATGGCCTCACTCATCTGTGGTAGAGAGAGAAACTAAGCAAGGAAGAGATGGTTTCAAATGAAAACAAATCCTTCACCATGGATTACAAAGCTGAGAATACCAGGTCGGGTATACAGAGAAGAATAAAGATGTGGATAAAAGTGACATTAGGACATTGGGGGTGCTTGGGCATTTGGGTGGTGGGAGGTAACTATAGACACCAAAGCCAGAATTGTCAACAATATTGTAAACATGGGAGCTGAAACATAATAATACAAAGTTTTAAGAAACATGGTAGACAGTCATGGGCATTTTGGTGGTGATACAATGACTTTGTACATCAAGCGAAAATCATTAACACCAGTGTAACTGTGTTCTATAATTCATTTATTATTTATTTGTTGCTTTTTGGGTCATACGCAATAATGTTCATGGATTCCTCCTGGTTCTGCACTCAGGAATCACTCCTGGCACTGCTTGGGAGACCATATGGGATGCCGGATTGAACCGGGTGGTCCACATGCATGGAAAACACCCTACCTGCTGTACTATTGCTCCAGCCCAGAAACTATAAAATCAATAAAATAAAATAAAAGCTTGTTCCACCCCCGATACCATATGTACCCCAAACACTACCAGAAGGAACCCCCAAACAGAACTGGTGATAGTTCCCGAGCACCACCAGCTATGATTTCTCGCCAGCTCCCTCTCCCCAAAAACCTCACCACATTGATCCCGACAAGCTCTGCCGTTGGAGCCAGGGCCCACAGAACCACTCCCAGAGTCGACAAGCTCCAGGAGAATTTGTGGGCTGGACCCCACCCTGATTCAGGACTCATAGACCCCATGGCATGCCTTTGCATTTGAACTTGGCTTTCTCTGTCTGCAGGCCAGCAGGTCCTGGGCCTGGTGGAGAACCAGAGCGACTGGTACCTGGGCAACCTGTGGAAAAACCACCGTCCATGGCCCGCCCTCGGACGGGGCTACAACACAGGTAAGGATTTGTCTGTTATTTTTCTGGGACTGAGTCGGCATTCGGCGGGCAGTGGGGAGGCCTTGCTGTGGGTCAGAGGCGGTCGCCTTCCAGTTCAGGTGCTGCGGCTGCACACTGTGCCGCTTGGAGCTTTGGTGGCCTGGGGAGCTCGCCAAGACCCTGAGTCCGTGATCCCAGGGCATCCCGCTGACCGGGGGGTGCCTCGCCTCTGCACCTCAGTCCACAGGCAGCTCAGCAATTCCTTCCCTAACACAGGAGTGACGGCGCCTCCTTTCTCATACTCCGTGTCCTTCTGTAGTCGGGCTCTGAGCTCCCTGGAGTAGGTGTTTGGCATTTGTAGTGCATCCCTCTGATGCATGCTCCATTTCCGGTCACGAGTGACCTGATTCCTGCTATAATTTCATTGACTGATGGGGCATTTCTCAACTGGCTGTAGGGATTGGGGAGGCGGGTATAGATAAACCAAGCCCCTCCCAGGATAGCCCAAGAGGACCACGAGTGAAAAAACACACCAAAGCTTACTCCTGGCTCTGTACTCAGGGTCACTCCTGATTCTGTACTCAGGGGTCACACTGCTAAGCTTGCCACAAGTGTGTCTGTGGGGAGGTGTGGGGGGGTGCAAAGGGCAGTTGGGTTAGAGAAGAGACTGGTGTGACAGTAATAGTTGAAAATGATCACTCTGGACAGAAACTGAGTGTTGAAATTAGGTAAAGGGATATACCTGATAATCCTTAAGTATCTAACCTATGCCAGAGAGAGAGAGAGAGAGAGAGAGAGAGAGAGAGGGAGCCTACCATAGAAGCAGGTGGGGAGGGCATGTGGGAGGAAACTGGGGGCATTGGCGGTGGGAATTGTACACTGGTTTCAGATGTTGAAACATTCAATGACTGAAACCCAATCATGAGCAACTTTATAACTTTGTATCTCTCTGTGATTCAGTTTAAAAATAAATTTTAAAAAAAGTTAAGGGGGGGCCTTGTTACTCCCAGGAGGGCTTGGAGGACCATACGGGTGCCGGAAGATCGAGCCTGGATTGTCTGTATTCTGTCCTCCACAGCTGACCTGGCTTCAATCTCCCATTTGTCCCACCTGGGGCAGCACCTTCCCTGCTGTCTTATCTCTCCTGTGTGTGTGTGTGTGTGTGTGTTTGTAATGATAGTTAAAGCTGGGCCTGGGCTATACGTGTGCAAGGTTCAAGCCCTACCAATGGGGTAAGCCATGAGCTGGGACCCAGGCACCCAGGAGCTGTGGCTGCTATTGGGACCACCAGCTTTCTTCTTTACCAAGGAGGCTGGGATGATTTTAGACAACGTGGCCCCAGAGAGAAAGAGCCATCCCCCAGAATCCTGTTCCTTGTCACTGTCTCCATCCACATCCTGTCTCTGAGCCAAGTTTTCCTCTCTCAGCTTAGAGATTGCTCCTTATTCATACACACCAATCGGCAAGCCTGTGACACAGCGTTCTCTGAAGTCCCCCAGCCAGGCAGCCAAGTGAAGGCCCCCCCACACCAGCCTGGGTGGGGGCCTGTAATTGCCGGAGCTGCTAACCAGGGTCTCCCGCTGCCTTCTGAAAGACAGCAAGCTTTCCAGGCTCCTACCTTCCAAGCAAAAAGATTCTTCTGGAAGATTTTTTCTTTCTCCCAGTTGTGTTCTCTCCAGGCCTCGCCAGGAGAGTGAATGTGTATTTAAGGTTTCCAGAATGTGGCCTGGCTGGGAGAGGAGCCCCAAGGGCTGGAGCACAGGCTTTGCAGGCAGGAGGACCAGGTTTCATCCCCAAGCAGCAAGCCAGGAAGGGCACCTTAGCGCTTCCATTTGCAGCAGGAAGGGGGTGGCTGGAGGTTGGGATCCAAATCCTCTGGCCTTCAGGAAAAGCCCTGACCCTGGCAGCTCCCTTGAAGACAGATTTATGGCAGGAAGTGGCATCTGATGTCCCAGAGGTCCCTCTCTGACCCAGTCACAGCATCCCGTGCTTTGATGGGACCTGGGTCCCAGTGGGCATGAACTCCGTAACCCCCATTTCATTGAGGCGCTGATGGCAGTGCAGAGAGTGCAGAGAGGCTGATTGAATTTGAGAGTCGGTGCTGCCAGTGAGTGACAGGCAGGGGCTGAAGCCTCGGGGGGAGAGAGAGAGAGAGAGAGAGAGAGAGAGAGAGAGAAGACAGTGGCAGAGTCAGGTGGGAATGGGGTGGGCCAGCTTCTTGCCCAGCGCACAGCTGTGGACCTGCATGTATAGAGAACTGGAGCGATAGTGCAGCAGGTAGGACACTTTCGGACACTTTCTTGCAAGTAGAAAACCTCCAGGAGTGAGCCCTGAGCACAGAGCCAGGAGTAAGGCCTGAGCAGCACCAAGGGTGGCCCAAGAAACCAAAAAGAGTAAATAAAACGTGTTTGGCTCTTCAGTAAAGCCTTGTGGTTCTTCAGTAAAGCCTGTATGGTCCTTATATTGTGGTCCCGAATGTCATACTGTCACCAACCTTCACTGAGCAAGCATGGAAGGTCAGTCTATGCCATGGCTGCTTTTGCTGGCACAGGTAGGCATGGGCTGTTATTGATGGGCACAGAATGGTTTCTGGTGGCACACATTGGCATATGCTGGCACTAATTGGCATAAGGTGCTATGGACTTGTAGACTGGCATCAGCTGGCACAAGTTGGTATTTCTTGGCATGGACTGGAACATGCTTGGCATTGCTGGAACTTGTTGGAAAGGCTAGCATGGCTTGGCACAGGTTGGCATTGGCTGGTACTGGTTGGCAAAGGATGAAATTGGTTAGCATGGACTGGACTACTTAGCCTTTCTGACACTGGTTGGCATGGGCTGGCACATGTTGGCACCAGTTGGCACAGACGGGCACAAATTTTTTTCAGTGGTGTTCATGTGCATCTTGGGTTGTTTGTGCTCCGTGTAGTAGCAGACATTAGCCTCCAGGGACGCCACCAAGCAGGAAGGTGACAACCCCAGAGCCTCCCTGTGGGGAAGACTCCAAAGGGGGTGTAGGGGAGAGGGCGGGTCCAAGAAGGTTCTGGAAGAAACACTGAAAGGACAGACAGGGGAAAGCCCAGAGGGCAAAGGGCGACCTGAGGGAGAGCCCAGGAAAATGCTGGGAGAAAGTTCTGTTGAGTTTAGTTCAGGCCCGGATCTGATCCTGGCTCAGTTTTCAAAAGTGTTTCCCTAACAGTGCTTGGGCACTGTGCGATGCTAGGATTGAACCCAGGCCTCCTGCATGCAAAACATACTTACTTACCAGCCCTTTGAGCTGGTGACCTTAAAGAGATCCATAATAATTGGGTCTCAGCAATAGCACAGCGGGTAGGGCATTTGTTTGCCTTGTACATGGCATCCTATGGTCCCCCAAGCACCACCAGGAGAAATTCCTGAGTGCAGAGCCAGGAGGAACACCTGAGCATGACCAGGTGTGAGACCCAAAAAGCAAAATTAATGAATTAATCGATTAATTAATCACGGTGATTAAATAGATTTAGATTCATAATTGGTTTAGAAAAGATGCGGTGATAAGCCCCTTGCATTTCCTTGAAAACCAACACCAAGAACAGTTTCCTGTGTGCTCTGACACCGCCCCACACACTCCCGAGCCTCCCCTCACCCCCACAACGGGCCCCTGCAGGACCAACCTCTGAGGCATAATTTCCAAGACTCCCCAGAATATTGTTCCCAGGGTCCCTTTCTTGCTCCACTGGGGGTTGGGGGGCGGAGAAGTGGCACCCTGCAGAGTGAGACCCTTAAGAGGAGACTCTCACAGTGCCTCCTCCCATCCCGCATCCCTCCTCCTCCTCCTCCCTTTCTGCCTTAGTGAATGCCTAAAGGGTTGAGCGAAAGGACATCCATCCCTCCCTGTTCCCAAGACCTCGGACCCAGAGTCGCCTTTGCGCATTTCTTGTCCCGTGATCCGCCGTGCCACGGGGCTGGATTCCACCCTCCCGTCTTTCTATCCCAGTGCTGAAAGCTCACCTGAGAATCTCACTTACTGCAAATCCTCCCCCTAAACGGGACAGCCCGTGATCAGCCCGTTCAAGAGCAGAGGCTCAGACCCCCAACGGCTCCCCCAGCCGGCTGCCCACCAGAGTCTCATGCGGGAGAGAGGGACCATGGTGCGCCTCCCGGGGATCATGTTCAGAGCCCCGGCGAGCTCTGAGTGCTCTCGTGTTCTGAATGCGGCATCTCCAAAGGATTATGCTCCTGTTTAGCTCACCCAGCAGCCAGGAGGAAGGCGGGCTCCTTGCTGTTCCTGCAACAGACGCGGCTCAGCGGGCTTTGGGGGGATGTCCATCCAGCCCACCCTCCATGCTGATCCCCGTACATCGGCCTGGCCATGCGCCGCATCCTTGGGAGCTCTTTGCTTTCTAGCACCTTCTAAGCGCTGCTGCTGGCAGTGGCCCACAGATCATTTCTCAGACTCCCACACAAGCACTGTCTAGGGGCCTAATTATACTGTGATTATCATATCAGAGACTCCAAGTTCAGCCTGTTTACAACTGGCCCCTGCAGGATGCCCAGTTACATTGATGGGAAAAAGGGCGTACACACACACACACACACACACACACACACACACACACACATACACACACAATGTTGAACTGACCAGTGATATCATTGAGAGCTTGCTTTTTTGTCACTTGACATCTCTCTTGAGCTGCAGTTTCTTTTGTGTTTTGGTTTTGTGGGGGTGCCACGCCATTGATGCTCAGGGGTTACACCTGGCTCTGCACTCAGGAATTACCCCTGGGGGTGCTCATGGGGGGTGCTGGGGGGTCAGACCCAGGTCGGCCATGTGCAAGTGGAACACCCTCCATCTGTGCTGTTTCTCCCGCCCAAGCCGCAGTTTGAGAACCTGTTTGTGAGGGTTAAATCGGGGCCTCATGGGCTTGCTCCCCTCCCATTGGCCTCCAGGCTCCAGAAGGGCTAGGACCTCTCTTTCCAGAGCAGGTTCCTGGACCTACGGGTGCTCAGCAGGTATCCGTTAAATGAGAAAGTTTATGTGACGGGCCCAGAGACATAGACAGAGCTCTGTTGTCAGGGGGCATGCAGAGCGCTGCTCTTTGGAACCCAGACTTGAACCCAGCTTCCCATGACGTCACCTGAGCAAAGCCAAGTGTAGCTCTGGCAGCCCCTGAGCAACCCCAGTCCCCCTAAAATAAAGTCATAAGCGTATACTTGCACTAGAAATGTTTTACAGGCTGGAAAAGTTGATCAGACCCGCTAAACTGAGCCCCCAGTGTTTAAGGGAAGCAAGAAACAACCGCTCCAGAAATCACCTGGGCCCTGACCCCCTTCCAGCTGCAACCAGGCCAACGCGCCAGCATTCAGCGGGGTCTGTGGCCCTCTTTGAGGGGTGTGAAGGGGACACCCCCTCATCCCACCCAAACGTTCCCTGACACAAAGTCAGTACACAGGGATTCCCACTACGAGAGGCCATGGTTGCACACAGCCAACCACAGTTGAACTCTCAACACCACTTAACCCCCCGAGTCTTACCAGGAGTGACCCCTGAGCTAGAGCTGGGAGAAGCCCTGAGCACTGCTGGGTGTGACCCAGACCATCCACCCCCAAAAACAGTGACTTAACCACTCATGCCTTAATGCAGTCAAATGTTCTATACTGAGCTATACCCAGTTCATGCCTTCATGAAGAAAAAGATGGCTATAGAGTGGGAGAAGAACCAGAGGCCAGCGTATAGGACGTTTGCCTTGCGTGCGGCTGACCTGGGTTCAATCCCCTAGCCCCGATATGGCCCCCTGGGCCACACCAGGAGTTATCCCTGAGCACTGCCAAGTGTGGCCGCAAAACCACACAAAAACCTGCCCCAGGTAGTAACAATAGTGACTCGTTACTTCACTGAGATCGGCTGGACGTTAGTCCCTGAGCCAAATGCTTTCTCCATTTAATCCTCACTGCACCCAAGAAGTCATGAGTGACCCCGTTTTACGAAGGTAGTAGGAATACCCGAGATCACACAGTGAGTTTGTAACTGTCACACGAGCAGTCCTCTGGGGGCCTCACTCAGCAGTGAAGTCCTCACCGTGCCTGAGGTCCTGGGTTCAATCTTCATCACCAAGAGAAAAAAACAACTACATGCTCAGGTCGCTGGACAGCCGAGGTGGGGAGTCTCGGAGGGGACCGCCCCCTTTCAGGTATTGTCAGACAAGTGGGGAAGATGCAGAAAAGATGCACAAAAAAGCTTTGGCTGTGGGACAGACACTTGGTCCACAAACCCCCCTGGCTTCCTCAGAGGCTCTCAGACCGGCCTCCCACTCTCTTCCGTACACTCCAGTCCACCCCACTGTGGGGACCCTGTGCCATGCGTGTGCTCCACCAACATGATGCCCAAAACTCCAACCTCGGCACCCGGCCTTTGGGGTCAGGCAGAGCTTGGCCAACGTGCCAGCCCCAGAACCCAGGAGCCAGGAGACCTCCCTGAGCCTAGAGAAGCATTTTCAGCCAGCGCCGTCCACGTCCACCCTCTTCCCCGTGGCAGTCCGGGGCACCCGCCGTGAAAAGGCAGTACAGGTCACAGCCAGACTCCTGTTGTCTTGTCAGGGAAGCTGCGCTTTCCACCAAGGGGCCTGTTAACCAGCTGGGAAGGTCCCAGCAAGGCTACTCAGGCACCTTGCAAGGAGGCTGGGAGGACTAGTGCGCTGTTCTCCAGCTCAGGGCCAAGAGGCCTGGCTCGGGTCTGAACCACAGCCCTGCGGCGTGGAGAACAGCACTTTATGTCCTGACCATTGCAGAGGCCAGAAATCCCGGAGCAGGGGGTAAACCTCTCCTGGGGCCTCTCCCCTTATTTTATGGGCAGCTCCGTCCTCTTCCGGCTTCCCTGTGTCCCCATCTGCCTAGGCGTCAGGAAGGAACCAGCTGTCCTGGGTGAAGGCTTGTCCTTAGGGCCTCTTATCTCATGCCCCTTCACAGGCTGTTACTAAACTGCAGTTCCCTTGAGCGAACCTCTGGGGGAATGTCAGTGTGAGCCCAGGACTAGCGCCACGGGGGAGGCTGAGTGGCGGCAGGAGACACAGGCGTGCTCAGACATGTTACATGAACAGGAACAGACATGAACAGACATGTCACCCCAGTGGGAGAAGCAGCGGCACAGGCAGGGACTCCCTCTTTGAGACTCAGCCACAGGGACCCCAAGAGGTTCGGAATGGGTCTCTGGGGACAGGCACGAAGGCAGAGGGTGGACCTGAAAAGTGGCGCATCCACAGCACACCTTGACCCACTGCTATTACCCGTGTCCACTTCATAAAGGGAGAGTGGGAGATTGCAAACAAAAAAAAGAAGGTGCTGGGCCCAAGTGACAGCCCAGGGCGAGGACCCTTGCCTTGAGTGCCGCCAACTGGGTTCTATCCCCAGCACCCCATATAGCCTCCGACATGCACCAGGAGTGACCCCCTGGGGCCGGAGCGATAGCCCAGTGGGTAGGGCGTTTGCCTTGCACGTGGCCAACCCGGTTCGATCCCCGGCATCCCATATGGTCCCCCGAGCACCGCCAGGAGTAATTCCTGCATGCAGAGCCAGGAGTAACCCCTGAGCATCGCCAGGTATGACCCAAAAAGAAAAAAAAAGAGTGACCCCCTGAGCAGGGAGCCAGGAGTAAGCCCTGAGCACCACTGGGCACAGCCCAAAATCTAAAATAAAGAAGGAAGAGGGGGCTGAGCAATCCGGGCCCTGCAGTGGGATTGGAGGTCACACACGCTCCGCTGGTAGCCTGGAGACCAGTGCGTGGGGATCAGCCACATCCCTGGGTCCCCGCATGCCGCCTCGCTGTGCTCAGATCTGAAGCCGCAGGACACCACTCGCCATCTGCAGCCCATTGGCTCCGTCGGTGGTCAGGTCCCAGCGCATGCTTGGCGGGCCAGGACAGCTTGGCCGTCCACTGCCTGAAGTCCCACGCTCCTCAGTAAGCAAATGAGACATTATCTCGTGCAGCCAGGCGTCTGGCCGCCTGGGAGGGAAAGGCAGGCTCGTTCTTGGTTTAAAAAAGAAAAAGTATAATCTCCATGCCAACAAGCTGCTGTGTGCATCTATCCAGGGAATAGTTTTTATCCAACTAGGAAAGCCCAGGGGCCTGCAGTCACCCCCACCCAACCTCCCTGCCCTAGGCTGGCTGTGTGCAGCTGCCCTCGTCTCTCGCCTCCATTTCTGGTTGTTCTAACAGCAGAAATGTGCTCTGGCAACCAGAGAGGGAGGACAGGAGTTAAGGCACTTGCCTTTGCATGCCGTTGTCCCCAATCAAATCCCAGGCACCCGCATGGTTCCCTGAGCACTGCCGGGAGTGACCCCTGAGCACAGAGACAGGAGGAAGCCCTGACCTACTTAGTGTAACCCCACACCCAAAAGTCTAAAGAATAAAAAAACAGAATATGCTCTGGGTGGAAGATGGCTCCAAGGGCTGGAACATGCATGCCCTGGGTTTGAGCCTAAGTATTGCATGGTTCTGCCTGAGCACCTCTCAGACCAGATTCTACTCGTGGGTAGAGACAGGAAACAAAATCAACAGTCTTGTTTGTATTCAGCAGTTATTGAAGGCCAGGGAGACGGCACAGGGGCCGTTGCAGGCTTTGCATGTGGCACTCGACTCTTTCTGCTCAAGGTGCCTGGAGCATCTGCAAGTCTGAGAGGCGGGACTTCCCTTCCGTGTTTGCCCAGGTGCCATCACAGAAATTGCTCAGTGGGTTGAAGTGAATGGGTGGGTGACGCCAGCCCATTCTAAGGGCTGAGCCACTCTTTGAACCGCCACCACCCGCCCCTTTCAAACCCCCAGCAAAGCCAGGAGGACACAGGAGGCAGGGTTTCCCGTGTCCATTCCAATGAATAGCTTTGGTGGAAGCTAAAACTAGGACCTTTTTACATTGGTGTGATCAAAACGGAGTCCCAGGTATAGTCAGCGGGGAGTTTTTAATTAAGTGCTTTTTAATGAACTCCCCGTCTGTGTGATGGGAGAACTCTGGTCTTCAGCTCAGAGAGAGGGAGAGAGGGAGAGAGAGAGAGAGAGAGAGAGAGAGAGAGAGAGAGAGAGAGAGAGAGAGAGAGAGAGAGAGAGAGAGAGAGGAAGAGAGGAGAGGAGAGAGAAGGAGCGAGAGAGGGAGAGAGAGAGAGGAGAGGAGAGAGAGAGAGGGGGCGAGGGTGAGAGAGAGGGAGGGAGGGAGGAAGGGAGGAAGAGAGAGAGTCCTGTTAGGGGTCATTTCCCAGGACACATGGGGCGCAGATCAGTCCTGCAGCTGTATGCTTGGCGCCCACTCCTGGCTTCTTGGCTTCAAAGAGGCAAAGCCTCCAGGATGCCCCGAGATGAGGCAACTGGCACTTTTCCCTGTGTGTGAGTAGGGTAAGAAAGGGAGATGGGGGCTACCGAGAAGGGCTAGAAAGCCTATGAGGGGTGACTCAGAAGGACGGAGAAACATCTCCCCAAAATGCCCGGGAAAGGGGAGTCAGAAACAGAAGCGCCCCAATAACTCTGGAGGATGTTGGGTCAGAGTCTCTCTTAAGTGTCCACCCTACACCAGCCATATGGAAGACTTGCACATTATTTATTACTTTGTTTGTTTTAGTGAATCACTGTGAGATAAACCATTACAAAGCTGTTCCCTGATTGGGTTTCAGTCGTACAGTGTCCCAGACGTGTTCCTCCACCAGTGCCCATTTCCCAGCACCAATGACCCCAGTTCAGTTTCCCTCCCCCTCCTGCCCACAACCCACCTCTATGGCAGACACTTTCTCTCTCTCTCTCACTCTCTCTCTCTTTCTCTCTCTGTCTCCTTTTGCAGCACATTATTTAATCCACCACCCCATAGACACATTCACCTTAGGTCACCTGCTTCCTGCCACCCATTTTAGCATCTCGGGGTGCCTGTGACCTGCTCACTCAGGCCTTCCATTTGCAAGCTGTGGAGACACCCTCCCTTTCCCCGGGAAGGGAACAGCTGTCCACCCACCCAGGTTCCTTCACCACAATCTATTTCCGATCTGTTGTGGGCTTCGCATATGCCTTCCGACAGGTATTTTCCACCTCTCCTGGCTGTGACTTGCGTCACTGATTCTCACCCTCACAGGCACGTCCAGCAATGGTCACCCCAGAGGGCAGCTTGCAGGATGAAAGACCCGCGTGGATCAAGTGCCACGGAGTACATTGTCATTCTGGGACCCTGTGTTTCTCATTCTCTGGCCAGTGGGGAGAATTCTCCAAGAATCAGAAGGTGGGACCTGAAAGATAACTCAGTATCAGGGCAAAGCTGGCTCGTGGCTCCCCTGCAGAGCACAGACAAAGCCTGTGCCCAGGGCTCATGCGCACTTAGAATGACTCATTGTGGGGTGGGGAGAGGCTTATACCAAGTCAGGGGCGTGATCCTAGGTGCCATGATGGGGGGAAGCCTGGAGTCTCGTGGCTGTTCTTTGCAAGCTTCTCATTTCTAAACCCTTTATTGGCACCCACCCCGCCCTGTTGTAGTGGGGTCCATAAACAGGATCCCGTTTCTCTTGGGAAAATGTCATGTTCCCCCTCTTGAATCACCTGTAGGCAGACTAAGAACCTTTGAAGAAACGGAGTCTTTATTAGCCGCTCTCAGCATGATTCTGTTTAATAGCTTCAATGGACTCCTTCTTGGCCTAAGAACACAATTTATGCACATAATTTTCCGGTGATAGATTTTCTTTCCCTTTTGATTGGGTACTTTTCCTTCCATGTCTCTTGTCATAACTCTGGGGCTGGAGGCAGTGGGGTCTGCCAGTCATGCTGAGTCTGACGGCCCAAATGGTGAGCTAGAGAGTGACGAGCAAGGGCTGGAGCCACAGCACAGCGGGAGGGTGCACGCAGCCAACCAAGTTCGATCCTCGGCACCCCATGGGGGTCTCCCAAGCACCACCAGGAGTAATTCCTGAGTGCAGAGCCAGGAGTAATCCCTGAGTGTCACCGAGTGTGACCCAAAAAAGCAAGAGAGGAAGAACAGAAGAGGAAGGGGAAAAGGGAGAGGAGGAGGAAGAAGAGGAGGAGGAAGAGAGAAAGAGAGAAAGAAAGGAAAGAGAAAGAGAGAGAGAGAGAGAAGGAGAAAGAAAGAGGGGCCAGAGCAACAGCACAGCGGGAGAGGGCGTTTGCCTTGCACACAGCCAACCGGGTTCAATCCCCAGCATTCCATATGGTCCCCCGAGCACCGCCAGGAGTAATTCCTGAGTGCAGAGCCAGGAGTAACCCCTGAGCATTGCCGGGTGTGACCCAAAAAAAGCAAAGAGAGAGAGGGAGAGGAAAAGGAAGGAAGGAAGGGAGGGAGGGAGGGAGGGAGGGAGGGAGGGAGGGAGGGAGGGAAGGAAGGAAGGAGGGAAGGAAGGAAGGAAGGAAGGACCACTTATAGAAATGCTGGGCATAGATCAAGGGGCCACAGATGGCCGGAAGGTAGATCCCAAAAGGGCTGACTCCCATGAGCTCACGTAGGCCTCCTACACACCCTCCACTCCTGTTCTTTCCAGAGCCCATGACAGCAGGGAAGCCCTCTCGAGCTTTGCTGGCCTTCCACTTCCCAAGAAGTGGTCCCTTTGCAGACGGCCCCCTCAGAAGCACCCCCCCAACTCTGGGGTCTGAGACTTAGCACCTTCAAGGCCGTGCCTGGCCCTTCCTTCTCTGTCCCTCATGCCAGGAGTGACGAAGCCCCTTGAGGCCCATCCTGTGCCCTCGGAGGCAGCGATGCCCAGTGCTTGCAGGGGCCTAGAGCCAAGTTTCAGAGCTTCAAGGCAGGTTTTGTTCTCCGTCGCTGCTGTTTATTTTGGATTCTGTTCTGGGTAACATGGGGGTGGAGATAAGCGTTTTCCATCAACTGCTCAAAGGGGGACCTCGGGCGGACAGTCGGCTCTTCTCCTCTGCCAGAAAAGAGACGGATCAGCGGCCAGGCCGTGCTGGAAGTACCAGCTCCCTGGAAAGAAGAGTCCAAGGATGAGTGTGCTCAGCGGGCCTGGAGCACCAGAGGGAAGCTGCCGGCTCCTTCTTCACTCCGGTCTTAAATGCTTTCTGCTCACAACCCCTTTTCATTTTCATGCAACTCCGAGTATTCCCGTATATGAAATAAGTCTGGGGATCAAACATGCCGGGATAGAAAATCACCAAGGCATTTCTTTAAAGCACAGGATTCACTAACAGCCCAGGAAGCTGGGCTTTGAGCGCCTGGGGTGGGGAGGGGCTTCGAGCCTGGGAAATCGAGTCCCTGACCAGCATCTTAGCAGTCTTTTATGCACTGCCCCCCGTGGCCCCTCTACTGCCTCCTTCACTCACTTCCTCTGTCCCGCAGATTGTTGTGACCTGGTGTAGCACAAGCTGTAGAGATGCGTCACAAACAATGATCCACTCAGGGGCCAGAGGGAAGGCTCAATGGTCTGAGCACAGGCTTGGCAAGCAGAAAGCCCAGGTTCTCTCTCCAGCACTGTGTATTGTCCTGACGCACTGCTGGGAGGAATCACTGAGCACAGAGCCAGGAGTAGTCTCTGAGCACTGGAAAATCTTCACCCCCAAAAAAAATTTTTTGCTCATGGCCTCATGGGTGAGGTATGGAGTAGCTGGAGCCCGTAGATCAGCCCTTTTCTGGGATGGGGGTGTTGGGAGTGTCACGCAGGCTGTGCTCAGGGCTTACTCCTGCCTCTGTGCTTAGGGATCACTCCTGGTGGAGTTTAGGGAGCCCCTGCACAGAGCCGGGGAACGACCCCAGGTTGGCTGCATGTGAGACAAGCACGTCACCCCCTACGCTGTCTCTGGCCCTGTGGCTCGTCCTCCTCCACGTCTCCCAGTGTGAGACTGAGTCAGACAGCAGCACTGGAGACGAAGGATAGTGTGGAGAGAGCTCGGCTTGCACATGTCCCGGGTTCATTTCCTGACACCCCATGTGGTCCTCTGAGGGGAATTAACCCAGGGATAACTCTGAGGGCGTTATCCCTGAGTGCAGAGCCAGAAGGAAGCCCTGAGCACTACTGAGTGTGGCCCCAAAACCTAAATTAGTAAATAAATATAGAAACTATCCTTTCTACCATAGTAGCTTCTCATAATATCCAGAAATTCTTGTGTTCTAATTTACTTAAAAAATGTTTTTTGTAAATGGCAGCCAGTTAATGTTTAATAAGTGAAGTTTGCCTTTCTGTGGAATCCAACTGAATTTTTTTAAGTTCTATTCTGATTTTTTTTTGGGGGGGACTTAGAGACATGGGGCAGAGCTGCTACTGGCCTCCCTGTGCCCAGCCGCTCATGAGGCACCCAGGAGAGATGGTGGTTTCTAGCCCTGGCCCGCCACCCCAGCAGAGCCTCACAACAAGCCAGACGATCCCCCACTCCATGAGGGGGCCTCCATTTTCCACATCCGACTTTCCCCTCATCAGAACTCCACTCAGCAGACCAGCCTATCACAGCCCGGCTCAGCGTGGCCGCTGACTACAAGAGTATGCTACCCACACGGCAGAGCCTGGCAAGCTACCCGTGTCGTATTTGATATGCCAAACTGTTATAGACCTCATACCCATGACCTGATGGAATGGTTTGAGGCTCTTTATGTTCCTGGAGCAAGCAGGTGCCCTTGGCTCTACTTGCATGAAACAGGTCATATGGAAATGTTACTGGTGCCCACTCGAGCAAATTGATGATGAACGGGGGAAGACAGTGACACAGTGATACAGTGAAATATAGACCTTTAGATGCCTTTAGAGAAATAAATTGCAGCCTATTTCTATAGGGAATAAAGCAATGACAGGCATAAGCTAGATAATTAAAAGATATTGAAATCTTTTTTTTTTTTTGGTAACACCCGGTGGTTCTTGGGGGCTACTCCTGGCTCTGCACTCAGGATTAGTCCTGGCCATGTTTGGGGGACCCTATGGGATGCTGGGGATCGAACCCGAGTCGGCCATATGCAACAAACCCAAGTCAGCCACATGTAAGGCAAACGCCCTCCCCCGTGCTGTCTCTCCAGCCCCTAGATATTGAAATCTTAGTCCTGTGACGTGTGAAAAGCGCACATGAGGATAGAAGCCGTCACCAGGAAACACTCTCCATATGCCATGTGTTGTCCGCTAATAGATTTGTGAAGAATAAACACAAGCCTGTCAACAAAGCCTAACCAGTTTTGGGTGTTGGTTTACCCTTGGGGGAGGAAGGGCTAGGGGTGGCAGTGCTTTGGGAATGACCCACACCCTTATTTGATTCTTCCAAAAGGCGTCTGTACGTTAGTGGGTCAGATGGAGCGAGGTGGTTGTAACATCTGCCCCTAAGCGCCGCTGTCCTTTTTAAAATAGTTCAATCTGGGGCAGAGGAGGTGATGGCTGACAGCGCTGGGCACCTGAATTTCCACAAAGAAAAAAAAACTTTAAAAAAATCATTTAAGAGGCTGGAGCAAAATACAGCAGTTAGAGCATTTGCTTTGCATGCAGCCGACCCAGGTCCAATTTCCAGCATCCCATAGGGTCCCTGAGCACTGCCAGGGAGTGATTCCTGAGTGCAGAGCCAGGAGTAACCCGAGAGCCAGGTGTGATTCAAAAGGGGGAGGGGGAAAGGGAAGGTGCATTTAATATGATACAAAAGAAATAGTAAAGTGATTGGAAGGGGGAGCCAATTGATGCCCCAAGCAAATCTGGGTACAGCCTGGAGGTCCCTGTCACTACTGGGGTGACCCGACCATCCCTGCCATCATAAGGTCCAAGAAGTGCCACCTTCCCAGGCCCTTGCACAGAGTCACCAGCCCAGTTAGCAGAGAATCACTGGCAGAGCTGCCAGGCTTCCTGAGTTCCTGCTTGGGACTCCCCCACCCCCAAAAAAAATGACACCAAAGAAAAGACTGTGTGGTGGGGAATGGTATCGCATCTCTGCATTTGGTCTTCTGTTGTAAATGCCCCTCTTCAGCTGGCCAGCCAGTTTGGCAAATCCAGACTCCCTGCTGCAGCTCAGGACTCACCAGTTTTCAAGCATCCAGAAGCATCTTTTCTAATCTTCATTTCCAGGGACTGGTAGCTCTAATACTGGCCTTCCAAGTGGGCATTGTTCCACTTCCTCACTGCCTGTTCCTTCTACCCACCATCATGGTTTCTGCATCTTGGAGAATTGGTTTATTTAGGGGGCCAGAGTGATAGCATAGCGGGGAAGACATTTGCCTTGCATGTAACTCACCCAGGTTCAATCCCTGGCATCCCATATGGTCCCACCATGAGTAATTCCTGAGCATAGAGCCAGGAGTAACCCCTGAGCACTGCCAGATGTGGCCCCAAAACAAAACAAGCAAAAAAAAAAAAAAAAGGATTGACTTCTTCGGTAAAATTTGATGAAAATTTCCTTCTTCATTTTTGGGAACAGGCGTTCCCAGGGAGCAAACCCAGGCCTTTTACATTTGTTAAGCTCTTTCTAGCCCTCTTTGGCTCAGTCCAGATCTGTGTTTTATCTGTTTTATTCCCATGATCAGACAGTTTTTATTTTAATTCTGTAACCAAACACCCTTCACTAAGTGGTAAATAAGCTTTTATCACCCACTGGACTCAGTAAAAAGTTCAAGAACTGGTGTGAGCTGGGGAACCCGGGTCTTTTCAACCTCTCAGAAACAGAGGGATTGGGGATCATCAGAAATCATTTTTCAGTTGCCAGGAGTTTTCTCCAGTGACCGTCCTGCTGAGCTCAGCAACCAGAGGACTGATGGATTCCCCAATGGGTGTCAGCAGTTCCACCCACCAAATTAACTGCCCTGGCCTGTGGGGGAATTCTCCCAGCTCTCTGCTTTTCTCAGCAGATCCTAACGACCTCGCAGGGGATGGCTCCTTCTAAGCCATTCAGCCCCATCAAAATGTGCCTTCTGCGCTGCTGTTCCGCCTTTTGTCTGGTTTGCCTAATCCCATTGTTTTCACCTTGTTTAAGGCAAATATGTCTCCCATGACCATGCCTCTGTTTGAGTTCTCCCCCAGATCCCTCCCCTTTGAAAATGAATCTTAAGGGCTGGATGATAGCACAGCGGGGAGAGGCGTTTGCCTTGCACATGGCCCACCGGGTTCAATCCCTGGCATGTCCCTTAGCACGCCAGGAGTAATTCCTGAGTGCAGAGCCAGGAGGAATCCCTGAACATTGCTGGGTGTAACCCAAAAAGCAAAAAAAAAAAAAAAAAACCTTACAGGAAGGATGCTAGTACACTGGGTAGGGCACTTGCTTTGCATATGGCCAACTCCAGTTCAATCCCCTGGCACTCCTGGGGAGTGATCTCTGAGCACAAAGCCAGGAGCAAGCCCTAAGTACCACTGGGTGTGCCCCACTCTTGAAAACAAACTGAAAGAATCTTAAAGCAGTTGAGAGGCTGGAGCAATAGCACAGTGTGTATTTGTCTTACGTGTCCCCAACCCCGGTTCATTCTCTAACATCCCATGTGGTTCCCCTGAGCACCGCCTGTAGTAAGACCTGGGTACAAAGCCAGCAGTACCTTCTAAGCATCAGCAGATGTAGACCACAAAAAAATAAAAGATAAACAGACCGTGTGGAGGAGGCAGGAACATCCTCTTGTCCGTAGCTTCCTAGCACCAGAAGCTGTTGGCGCGCCTCTCACAGACCCGCTCCACACGCCTTTAATGTGTGCAGATTGTGGCATGCCACAAGTGACTGTTGCCACCAGGAACCCAGGAAGGAGCTCCCGCGCACAGGGCCTGTCTGTAGGAGGAGAGCAGATGGGAAAAGCCTTGGCCAGCAGGGTCCATAAGGAGCAACTTCCTGTCTGTGAAGATGAATGCATCCCTTGTACCAGTACAGTCTGTCAGCGCCTCCTGGTCACATCTCTGGGGACGAGACCAGATGAGTTTCAGCAATAGACTCTGTGACAGGTGCTTTTCTGGAGTGACCCCTGAGCATCTCTGGTGTGACCCAAAAAGCAGATGAAGCCAAAATTTAAAAGAATCAGGATTGCACGTTTTTAGCTTGTGATAAGCCACTATGCAGGTCATCCTCTTGCCCTCTGCAGGGATGGACAGGGGATGGGCACACACCCTGAGGGCCACACCACACTGCGCCTTTGCATCAGGGGCTCCCCCCTCTCACGCCCAATGTCTTGTCTCCCTCCTCCCTGTGGCCCAGGAGTGATCCTGTTGCTTCTGGACAAGTTGCGGAAGATGAAGTGGGAACAGATGTGGAGGCTGACGGCCGAGAGGGAACTCATGGGGATGCTGTCCACGTCCTTGGCTGACCAGGTGAGTGGTCAGTTGCCATGGCAAATGGACTCCTGACATACAAGGTGAGGCTCTGTGCGGACCTATGGAGCTCAGAGCTCACAGGAAATGCATCTCTTTACATCGGGGCTCACTCCCAAGCAGTGCTCTGGGCTCTTCCCTGTGATACCGTCAACCTGGACAGGAGGGTTGAGGTTCAAGCCTGGCTGTGAGATGTTGCTTGGGCCCAACCATGATCAGTGGCCTCTGGAAGTGCTCGAGAAGCCAGAGGAACTGAGGATCGACTTGGGCCTTGTGGGTGCGTATCCCCTGAGTTATCTTCCTGGCCATATGCATTTTGTAGGAGGCGAAGATGGCTGGAGAAATCGGGTTCCTTTTCCCAGGTGGTCTGAGAAAGTTCATGAAAAAGACTCCCAGGACTGGAGCAATAGTACAGCAGGGAGGGCATTTGCCTTGCACGTGGCCAGTCCAAGTCTGATCCCGGCATCCCATATGGTCCCCCTGAGCACCACTAGGAGTAATTCCTGAGTGCAGAGACAGGAGTAACCCCTGAGCATTACTGGGTGTGACCCAAAAAGCAAAAAAAATAAAATAATAAGAAGAAGAAACCTAACTCTTTTCTTTACTTCGATTAACTTTTTCCAATATTCCCCTTACACTTTATATAAATAAGGTGGCTTACAGCATTTTTCTTGATTTGTTATAGACCATCAATATCCCAACACCAGTCCCGCCATAATTACACCTTTCCTCCACCATAAAGATATCAAACTCAGTAGAAACTCATCAGGTGCCATTTTCTCCTTTGACCATTTTCTCTTAGCCTTCTCCTGAAACCTGCGGGGACACGCGATTTAGTCTGTGCGTTTCCCATGGAGGAAATGATGGCTTTGAAACTCCAAAATGATTTCTCTGTGTCTCTGCATTTATGATCACCAGAAAAGCAACACGCTCTCCATACTTCTTACACTCCGTGTGATATAACCTGATTCATCGAACCCTTGCCAAGAAGAAACTCTAAGCTAACCTGGTTGTTTATTTAGTTTTAATTTTGTTTTGTTGTTGAGCTGCCCACAGCGCTGCCCAGGGCTCACCCCTGCTTAGCGCTCGGGGGGGCCAGGGGGCGGAAACCATATGTGTTGTCAAGGATTGAACCAGAGTGGATCCTGTGCAAGGCAAATGCCTTAACCCCTGTACTCTCTCTGGCCTTCTTTTTAAAAAATATATATATATATATAATATATATTATATATATATATATTTAGCACTGTCATCATTCTATATTTTCCCAGAAAATTTTTCTTTTTCAAGATGAGATTATGATATCATGAATGAGTTCAGAGTGATCCAGGTCTCGGTTTCAAAGCTCAGGGTAATTGTCCTCCACCAAGGTATTTCGGTCCGGTCACAAGGATACGAGACTGTCTTCAGAAGCCCGCGGTTGTCTGTCCGCGGCCAGTGACTGTTTTCTACCTACTCCCGCTGCTGAGCCCCACAGCACGTCTGCAACACCAGCTGTGAACAGCTGGTCTGTACAGACGAACCCACACGTGAACTTGGGACAGAGCCCATGAGAAGTGAGAATTGACTTTGGGAATGGGAAAGGCATCACCAGGAACCTTCGGGTTCCTGGGCATTGCTGAGCCCCCTAAAGCCCCAAGGAAGAGCTGTGAAAAAAAGGATCTGTTGTTTGTCTCAATCATGAACAAAGTGTATGAACTGAGCAACTCGTCCTAAGGCAGCTGCTGCTCCGGGAGGCCCAGGATGGAGAATGCGGGCCTGGGTGGGAAGGGAAGGAGGCAGGGAAGTGCCGCATTTGTGGGTCAGAGACAAAGCACAGAGATAAAAGGCATGCGCCCGGCACGCAGCAGACCCTAGTATGTGAACCCTCCCTCTACATGACCCCCAGACAGTGCTAGGTGAGGCCTGGAAGTCCTTGAGCACCACCAGGTGTGGCCCAGGTAACCCTTGGCACTGCAGGATGCCGAAGCATCCTTGAGTCCTCGCTGCAAAGGGTGGTACCAAGAACCAGCAGGAGGTGCCCATGGGCTTCCTGAGCCCTGCTTGGAAGTCACACCATCCCTGCAACCACACACACACACACACACACACACACACACACACACACATGGACTTTATTGATGGTTACAAAGGCTCTGAGTAGGTGAGGCCAGAGCCATAGATAGTACAGCAGGGAGCGTGTTTGCCTTGAACACAGTTGACCTGGGTCAAATCCCCAGCACCCCATACAGTCCCCAAGCACCACCAGGAATAATTCCTGAGTGCAGAGCCAGGAATAGTCCCTGAGCATTGCCAGGTGTGACCCAAAAAAGTTAAAAATAAAAAAGACTCTCAGTCTGGCCAGAAGATGGATCAGGGTGCACGTCTGACCCTGCGACCCCCACCCCAGCACTGCCTGATGCAGCCCGGTGTCCCCCGGGCATGCTGGGCTTGAGCATAAGACCTTATAAGCCCAGTATTGCCAAGAGACCCTCTAAATGGTTAGCCGGACATTTCCAGCAGTGGCCACACCACTACTTGTGAGTCCTCACTTTACTCCCCTCAAACAGGAGGAATAAAAAAGGCTCCCCGGGTGCGCTCCTGAGATAGAGTCTGTGCCGGCAGCCCTCGACCACTGCAGCCCCCACCCCCAGGGCATCCACCCCACGCACACACACGTCCCTGGATTCTTGAGATAAAGGCAAGCCCAGTGCCCACCAGGCTGGGCACTCTGATGTTGATGGGTAGCAGGCGCAGAGATGTGCTGGCACCCGCCGTCAGGGCTGGGCATCGGCAGCCCCGCCCCTGTTCCGACAGCATTTCCGGCTTTTCTCTTGCAGGACATCTTCAACGCCGTCATTAAGCAGAGCCCAGCCCTGGTGTACCAGCTCCCCTGCTTCTGGAGCGTGCAGCTGTCGGACCACACCCGCTCCGAGCAGTGCTACCGGGACGTGTCTGACCTCAAGGTAACGGCAGGCGCGAGGCAGCTGACCCGGAAGGAGAGAGAGGGGCAGTAGCTGGAGGACCCTTTTGGAGCAGGATGATGGTGGGGACTCGTGGCTCTGAGTGCATGCTTCGTGTGCAGAGAGAGAGAAAGAGAGAGGAGCCAGAGGTAAAAAGTCAAACTAATCTCTTCTTCATCTCCCTCTTCACTGTGGGGGCTTTGTGGAGGCAAATCCCGCCAACAACCCACCAAGAACCTGCTGGTGTGGGTATTCATCTTGCCACCTGCGGCTGGCTGTCTGCGCTCAGTCAGGCTTCCAGAATTCAGCTCTGGGACCGGAGAGATAGCACAGCAGGAAAGGTGCTTCCCTTGTAGGCAGTGGACCCAAGTTCCATCCCTGGCACCCCATACGGTCCTTCAGGGCCTCACTAAGAGTGATTCCTGAGTGCAGAGCCAGGAGTAATTCTGGAGCACAGTTGGGTGAAGCCAGAAACAAAGACAATGACAGCAAAATCAGTTGTGCTGTTCTGAACAGAAATAGAAACTGGAGGGCTGGAGCAATAGTACAGTGGGAAGGTGCTTGCCTTGCACACAGCCAACCCTGGTTTGATCCCGGCATCCCATATGGGTGTCTGAGTTTAGAGCCAGGAGTCACCCCGAGCACTGCCAAGTATGTCCCCCAAACCATAATGATAATAACAACAACAACAACAACAACAATGATAATAACTGAAGGTCTGATTTGTGCCAGTGCTGGAGATACAGACTCATGTCCTCACTTTCTACCTTCTTAGAGGAGGAAAGAGAGGCCCTGAGGAGATAAGGGTGAAGCAACCCGGCCAGTTCTAGGACAGATGTGGGGTGGAACCAGCCGCATCACCAAGGTCTGTCTCTGCCTCAGAAGAAGGGGCAGTCACGGAAGGACCTTTGTCATTGCTCGCTAGGTACCAGACACTGTGCAGTCAAGACAGAAGGCTGGAGAGAGTGCAGTGACTGCCTACATGCAGCTGACCCAGGTTTCATTCCCAGAGCATGGTCCCCACCCCACCCCCAAGGCATTGCCAAGTGCGGCCCTGGAGGACTCCAGCACTGCCAGAAGCTGGGTATCCCCAGCTCTGCAGAGACCAGTCAGTGTTACATGCCCAGACCTTGGCACTGAACCCACAGTCCTGTTGACTGAGAATCACCAAGGCCCCCCGACTCCCGAGCACCTCACCTCCAAAAAAGGAGTGAAAACAGGTTTTCCCATTCCCCTTGCTGTTGGTAGCGGCTTCTAAAGAGGCTTGAATCATGCCTCTGGTGAGTCCCCAGTGACCTGGTTCATTGATCTTTACTGACTTAGCCAAGTGTCCCTGGTCAGCTTCGGATCGATGGCTGGTGAATGGAGCTATTTGGTTTTCCTCCACTGCTTTTATGGCCCATCCACAGACCCATCGGGCTTGGCCTCGCGGCAAAGCAGGGGTGGAAAAGATGCTTTATGCTCACGAGGAAAACTTGAGCCTAGGGCTGGCGTCCCGACAGCCACAGAAGACAGTCTGGACCTGGAGTAAAGAACATTGCCCGGCCCAGGTCCCTGTTTCCATGGCTGGGGTGATGTGCTGAGTTCAGCTCCTGGAATATCAAGCGTGTGACCCTGTCTTACACCAAGTGGATTTGCCGCTCTCTGGCTCTCTCTGAAAGGAAGTAGCTGCTGCCTCCAGAGTTTAGATTATTTCACACTTATATCCGTTGCCTTTGTGACACTGTAATATTTATAATAACTGTGAAGCAGGAAGGTTGTTTGTTTTGGGGCCACACCTGGCGATGCTCAGGGGTTACTCCTGGCTCTGCACTCAGGAACCACATGGCAGTGCTTGGGGAGCCATACGAGATTCCAGGGATCGAACCCAGGTCGGCTGCGTGCAAGGCAAATACCCTCCCCACTGTACTATGACTTCAGCCCGATAGCTGTGAAATTTTTTTAAAAGGAACAGAGGACCCAAACCGTGTTCTCCTAACTCTCTTCCTGTTGGCTAACAGCCCTTGTCTGTATGAACAGGCTGTGTGGGATTTTACCATCATGGTGCACAAGACACTTTATATCTGTCTGTTACTTAACGATTCTAGTTATATAAATTGTTTTCAAATATTCATGAACAATAAACTGTGTGGTCATGAAGAACTTGGAAGTTCACAATGTCCCAGGAGGGAAAGCATGGACTGAAAATTAAAGAACTCCTGGGCCAGGGCAGGAGCACAGCAGGGAAGGCAATTGAGTTGCACGCAGCCAAGCTGGGTTCAATCCCTGGCACCCCATAGGGTCCCCCAAGGACTGCCAGGAATGATTCCTGAGTGCAGAGCCAGGAGTAACTCCTGAGTACCAAACCAACCAACCAACCAACAACTCCTGTCTAGTGCATAGGACAGTCATCACCCAACATGAGTCTCGCAGGCAGAGTGCTGTCTCTCGTCTCTTTATTCGCCTTTCCTGGAGTTCCTCCACTCTGTCATGCGCTTGGCCCATGTAAGAGGAACAGGGGAAGCGCAGAGAACATCACGTATCAGAAGGTTAGAGGACAAGAGACCCAAACCAGTCCCACAAAAGAGCACAGAGAAGAGCTGGGTAAGAGTTATGAGTGCTTCAGTATCTGTATTACAAACCATAATCCTCAAAAGTGGGGAGAGAGAGAGAGAGAGAGAGAGAGAGAGAGAGAGAAGGTGCCTGGGGGGGGCAAGGGGAGGAGGGAGGGTAACTGGAGGCATTGGTGGTGGGCAATGTACTCTGGTGAACTGGTGAAGGGTCAGGTGTTGGAACACTATGACTGAAACCCAATTGCAACAGCTTTATAACTGTGTATCTCACAGTGATTCAATTAAATTAATTAATGATTCAGGGCTTAAGGCACTGGCCTCACAGGACTTCAGTTCCAGTGTCCCTGACACTGCTGCGGTCCCTGGAGCACTGCCCAGAATCAGCCCTGAGTACCAAGCCTCCCCCACAAAAAAAAAATATATATATATAATGCACTCAGGGGGCTATCTCGGGGGCTGGTGGTCAGGGGGCATAGGCTTTACATGCACTGGGCCTGAGTTCCAATCCCGGCACCATGCCATCTCCCACGTACCTCCAGGTGTGGCTGTGGAGACTCCTGAGCAGCACCAAAGATTACCCTTGTGGTCCCCTGCACTACAGAACCCAAGAAGCTCCACCTTTTCGGCCCAACCTTTGAACTTCCTTCCCTGGTTAGCCAAGCACCATCTAGGGTTCTTGGTCTCTATGAGCAATACATAGGATAAAGTAAATAACTGATGTTTTGAAAACATCGCTGAGGGCTGGAGAGACCCAGTACGGCAGGTAGGGTGCTCGCCTTGCACACACCAACCCAGTTCCATCCCTGACAGTCCGTATGGTCCCCCCATCCCCTCCACGAGTGATCCCTGAGCACAGAGCCAAGAGTTAGCCCTGAACACTGCTGGGTGTGGCTCAAAAACCAAAAAGAAAATGTGTAGTTGTTTGTTCTATACAGTGAACAAAATAAATAGAAGCTAGAAATAGTGAGTACAAAGAAAGATTTTGTTTTAAAAATCTAGCTGAGTCTGGCATGTGGTTCTGGGGATCACTTACTGATCCTTGGTGGCGGAAGCCTGATTTAGCAACATGGTGTTTGTTCTAATAAGGACATGCTACCATGATTTACTGTTGGCCCAAATCAAAGTCAGTAAAACCCCAACGACCCTGCCTGGGAAATTGGCCCCAGGAGCAAGAACTATAGTTAGGAGATGCCTGGACAAAATCAGGATCTGCGGGTAGTAACATGCTTCGTGAATCGCAGATGAAAGCCCCTCTTGTAGAGACAAAAGACAGTGACCTTTGTTTCATCCCAGACTTTAAGTGAAAGAGGGAAAAATGTAGAATTTCTCAGAGAATTTCTCGCCTCAAATTTCTGTTCATATTATCTTGGGGACTGAAGCTATGTGTATATGTTGGAGGAAGGGGGTCAGACATAGAATTTTTTAATTTTATTTTAGGCACCAGGGTGTAGGAAGCTGTTAACTCAGGATATACTAAAACATTCCAGCACCGCATTGTCCAGCAAAGGATCCCTGCCCCTCGGTCACTGTCGCTGTGTCCCCCTCCTCACACCCTCTATGGTAAGCTTCCTTCAGAAATCTTTTTTTTTGAAGGATGTGGTTTTTTTTGTGATTTTTCACATTATTTTAGCTTAGAAAACATGGTACAATATAACAGGATGTTGATGTACAGTTCCTATATCTCATCACTACCAAAATGCCTAAAACCATCCACTAGTGCTGTTATATTACTTTTTTTTTGTTTGATGTGTTTTGGGGCCACACCTGACAATGTTCAGGGGTGACTCCTGACTCCACTCAGGAATCATTCCTAGTATTGCTCAAAGGACCATATGGGATGCCGGGGATCAAACCCAGGCAGGTCGCATGCAAGGCAAGCACCTTACCCACTGTATTATCACTCCAGCCCCAGAAACCTTTTTTTGTTTTTCTAGCATGAAAAGTGCCAGACAGACATCTGGAGGAACAAACAAAAATATTTCCCCAAATTTTATTACACCATTTTAGACATACAATTGAAAGATGCTCATGTAGAGTTTTGGTTCTACAGTGTTCCAACACCCATCCCTCCACCCAAACCCATCTCCCATCACCAATGTCCCCACCTCCCTCCCCCTCCCACACCTCTCAACTACTTGGCGGGTTCTGTATGTCATTTCTCTCCTCTCTATCTCTCCCTCCCCAAACTTTCCTGCACATCGTGGAATGCAGTGCATTAAAGGACATCACTGACAAACAAAAATATTAACAGAAAAATAAATAACCGCCTTAAAAATAAGACTTTAACTGTGGTATACATACAGGATGGAATATTACACAGCTGATAAGAGAGTAATGCAGTTTGCTAATTTATGGATGGAACTTGAGGTATCAGGCAGAGTGAGGTCAGCCAAAGGACAGGGATGGGTACAGAATGGTCTCGTATGTGGGATGTAAGTAAACATAGCAAATGGCCAAGGGCAGTGGAACCGGAGAACTGGTCTGCAGAATTGACCTGGTAGGGGGTGTGGGGACTAGGTTGAGCAGAGGCCATTCTGGTGGAGGGGTTGGTTGGGATATTATATGTATGAAACTGTCATTAACAGTATTGTAAAGCATGGTTCCTAAAGCTAAAATGGCTCCAATGAGCCAAGAGAGATAGTACAAGAGTTAAGGCATTTGCCTTGCACATGAACCACCCTGACTGGATCCCAGGCGCTTTATAAGGCCCCTGAGCACTGTCATGGGTGATCTAGGAGCACAGAGGCAGGGAATAAGCCCTGACCATTGCTAGATGTGGCGCCACAACCAAAATAAATAAGACTTCATATTTTTTTAGAACTTTTTAAAAAATGTGTTATTTTTATTGTAATCATTTTCAAATTAATTTTTTAATTGAATCACCATGAGATACATAGTTACAAAGCTGTTCATGATCAAGTTTCAGTCATATTTGTTCCAATTCCTGTCACTTTACCAGTTCACATTTCCCACCACCAATGTCCCCAGTTTCCCTCACACACACACACACACACACACACACACACACACACACACACACACACACACACACCCCAGTCACTATAGCAGACTTTTCTTTATTTTTCTCTCTCTCACTCTCTCTCTCTCTCTGCATTACAGCTTGCAATACAGATACTGAAAGATTATCCTGTGTACCCCTTTATCTACTTTCAACACTCTGTTCTTGTCCCTAGTGACTGTTTCCAACTGTGATTGTCATACTGGTCCCTTCTCTATCCTAACTGCCCTTTGCCCCACACACATTTATGGCAAGCTTCCAACCATTGATCAGTCCTCCTGGGAAAACAGGGGCCAGGGTGACTGGTTAAAAGATGTGTTCTTAATCAATGACAACTAATTGCCCGAGGAAATAAGTCACAATAAGAGCGGAAACTATAGACAAAAATATTAAATCTCAAAGCCTGAAGTTGTCAAGCTCAGAATACATAAACCTAAGTATTTTCATGGGAGGGAGAGGAAATATTGGAAATAGGATGCGGGAGCAAGTGATTTTCAAAGATGAATCTGCCCACTTGAATCAAATAGTACCTTTAGAGTTGAATATAAATAAAGTGTTGCCATTAGTTCATCAATAAATGCACTATATGAGAGACTACTACAAAAGTATCCCACCCACATGGCAGAGCCTGGCAAGCTACCCATGTCATATTTGATATGCCAAAAACCAGTAACAGTTATAGACCTCATTCCCATGATCTGAATGAATGGTTTGAGGCTCTTCTATAATATATAGGAAACCTACCTATTAGAGAAAGATAAGAGAAAAAACTCAAGTGAGGGAGTTGGAGAGAGAGCACAGTGCTTGCCTTGAATGTGTCTGACCTGGGTTTGATCCCCCTGCATCTTGCGTGGTCAGATCCCCCCCAGCACTGCCAGAAATGCTCCCTAAGCACAGAGCCAGGAGTAACCCCTGCACATTGCCAGGTGTGACCCAAAAAACAAACCCCAAAAAAAACTGAAGTGAGAAAATAGGGGATGGGATAGTAGGAATTTTTTCAGAACTGCCTAATGAAATTCAATAAGGTCTTGTGTTTGTCAAGCTATTTAAATACAAAAAAGAAAAACCACACTGAGATAAACAGTAGTACAATGGCAACACCTGAGGAAAGGTGATTTTAAAAATAACCAAGAGAAAAGGCAGATAAGAAGTTGTACATTGTGTTGAAAGTTCTTCACAGTGGTATGACCCAAGAGTGGGAATAAGATCCTCAATCTGCTGAAAGACAGCAACAGTTCTTTCTGCTCATCTGAAAGTCAACAAAAGCGGAGCTGGAGTGATAGTAAGGTGGGTGGGCATTTGTCTTGTGCAATTCCCAGTACCACATATGGTCTCCCAAGCCCCTCCAGGAATAATTCCTGAACACAGAGCCAGTAGTAAGCCCTGAGCACCACCAGGTGTGGCAACAAAAGTTAGCAAAACAGTCTTTCAAGTAGGAGAGGGAATATTCTGAGGAGCCAAAACAAACAGTATTTGCAGGAAAACTTATGCAAACAGGCTTCCAAAAGGACTTCCTTCAACAATAAATCTCAAGAACTCCAAAGTCAAAAAAGAAAGTCAAAAAAGAAATATTGTAGAATGACTGCATTCATTAATAGAATATAGATACCAGTGTTTTAATAAATATGGGGAAATGGTAATGGCAGATTAAAACTCACCACTGAATATACACAAAAGAGACTTAAGTGATTAACTCTAAATATCTGCAGGGCTAGCCACAATGTGTAAAATAAGAGGGAGAGAGATGCAGAGACAGAGAGAGAGATAGAGAGAGAAAGAGAGGAAACTGGGGTACCTGCTATTAAGGCGGGTGGGGGATGGGAGGGGAGGGGTACATTGGTGGTGGAAATGGGGCACTGGTGGAGGGATGGGTGCTGGAATACTGTATTACCAAGAACCAATTATGAACACCTTTGTAATTGTATGTTTCACGGTGGTATAATAAAAAAATTTAAAAAAAGAAATATTGTAGGGAATCCCAACCTAAATAATTGTAATAGTGACCGTGTGTAATTTGTAGATTTGATAGGTTAAACCCAGCATAGCAGAAACAAGCTAAGTTAGAAAGGAAGTGAAGCAGTTAAAGCTTTCTGAGATCATTGTTTTGTTGAGAAAGAAGACAAGGTGTTCGCCTACAGGCTAGTTATACATACAAACATTTCAAAGTTAAACTCCAAGAGCAGAGAGAAAGATTCAGAAATCACTGGTGTATTGGCTGGTGAACAGAATAAGAAAAACTCTGAAGTAAACAACCAAAAGAGTTAAGTTATTGGGGGGAAAAATCCCAGGGACTAGAGAGATAATACAAGGATTGGCACTTGCCTTGGAATGCAGTGAACCTTGGTTTGTTTGTGTTTGTTTGGGTTGATGGTGGGGATGGGCCATATCTAGCTGTGCTCAGGGATTGAACTGGGACTAGACCATGATTCTGTACTACCTCTCTGGCGCCCATCCCTGTTTGATCCCAACACCACAAGTGGTCGCCTGACCTCCAAGGAGGGAATCAGCAAACAGAGCCAGGAATAGCCCAAGCACTGCTGTGTACAGCCCAAAGACTCCCCACTCCAGAAAAATCTTTTTAATAAATTAATTTAAAAAATATTTCCAGAAAAGAGGGGGAAATAATTTAAAAGTAGGGAAAACAGTCAAGAAATTGAGATGATAGAAGGAAGTTCAACTATATCAGTATATCCCACCACTGTCTTTGGTCCTGGAGGGTTTTATCTGATAAGTCTGCTGTGAATCTTAAGAATGCTCCTATATAAGCAATTTTCTTCTTTTTTTATTTTAAAATGTTATTATACCACTGTGAGATATACAGTTACAAAGCTGTTCATGATTGGGTCTCAGCCACACAGTGTTCCAGCACCCAACCCTTCACCACCCTTCCAATATCCCCAAGTTCCCATCCCTTCCCCCAGCCTGCCTCTATGGTACATTTTTCCATAGAGGAAATAAATCCATTGCCTATAAATGGATGGACATCGACAGTACCATGCTGAGTGAAATTAGATAGAAGGAAAAGGACAGATACAGAATGACTGCATTCATTTCTGGGATATAAAAAAATAGTATGAGACCAATACCCAAGGCCAGGAAATACACAGACCAAGAGGACTTGTCAATGTTGGAATCTAACACAAGTGAGTGGGATTCTTCTTCTTCTTCTTCTTCTTCTTCTTCTTCTTCTTTCTTCTTCTTCTTCTTCTTCTTCTTCTTCTTCTTCTTCTTCTTCTTCTTCTTTCTTCTTCTTCTTCTTCTTCTTCTTCTTCTTCTTCTTCTTTTCTTCTCCTTCTCCTTCTCCTTCTCCTTCTCCTTCTCCTTTCTCCTTCTCCTTCTCCTTCTCCTCCTTCTCCTTCTCCTTCCTTCCTCCTTCTCCTTCTCCTTCTCCTCCTTCCTCCTTCTCCTTCTCCTTCCTCCCTTCTCCTTCCTCCCTTCTCCTTCTCCTTCTCCTCTCCTTCTCCTCCTTCTCCTCCTTCCCTTCTCCTTCTCCTTCTCCTTTCTCCTTTCTCCTTCTCCTTCCTCCTTCTCCTTCTCCTTCTCCTTCTCCTTCCTCCTTCTCCTTCCTCCTTCCTCCTTCTCCTTCTTCCTCCTTCCTCCTTCTCCTTCTCCT
Source organism: Cryptotis parvus (assembly GCA_021461705.1). NCBI lineage: Eukaryota > Metazoa > Chordata > Mammalia > Eulipotyphla > Soricidae > Cryptotis > Cryptotis parvus. The sequence continues at coordinate 6,340 of JAJIBD010033807.1, read as the reverse complement.
TCTCCTTCTCCTCTCCTCCTCCTCCTCCTCCCTCCTCCTCCTCCTCCTCCTCTCTTCTCCTCTTCCTCCTCCCTCCTCCTCCTCCTCCTCCCTCCTCCTCCTCCTCCTCCTCCTCCTCCTCCTCCTCCTCTTCCTCTCTCCTCCTCCTCCTCCTCCTCCTCCCTCCTCCTCCTCCTTCTTCTTCTTCTCCTCCTTCTTCTTCTTCTTCTTCTCCTCCTCCTCCTTCCTCCTCCTCCTTCTTCTTCTTCTTCTTCTTCTTCTTCTTCCTTCTTCTTCTTCTTCTTCTTCTCCTCCTCCTCCTCCTCCTCTCCTTCTTCTTCTTCTTCCTTCTTTCTTTCTTTCTTCTTTCTTCTTCTTCTCCTTTCTTCTTCTTCTTCTTCTTCTTCTTTCTTCTTCTTTCTTTCTTCTTCCTCCTTCTCCTCTCTCTCTTTCTCTCTCTCTCTCCCCTTTTCTTAAACATTGTGGCTTGCAATACATACATTTAGGGGGTTATCATGTATATCACTCTGCCTATGTTCAATGCTCAATTCTAGTCTAGCATTTCCATTTCCAACAATTGTTAGTTAGCACACTGCCCAACCTCTGACCTCCACTCACTTGTGTTAGATTCCAACATTGACAAGTCCTCCTGGTCTGTGTATTTCCTGGCCTTGGGTATTGGTCTCATACTATTTTCTTATATCCCAGAAATGAATGCAGTCATTCTGTATCTGCCCTTTTCCTTCTGACTAATTTCACTCAGCATGGTACTGTCGATGTCCATCCATTTATAGGCAAGCAATTCCCTTCTCTGATCTTGCTGCTCTCAGGATTCTATCTCTATCTTTAGTTTTTGTCACTCTGATTAGGCTGTGTCTTGGGGATTTTTTGTTTGTTTGTTGTTTGCTTTTTGGGGTCACACTTGGCGATACTCAGGAGTTACTCCTGGCCCTGCACTCAGGAGTTACTCCTGGTGGTGCTCGGGGGACCATATGGGATACTAGGGATTGAACCCAGGTTGGCTGCATGCAAGGCAAACACCCTACCCGCTGTGCTATCGCTCCGGTCCCCCAAAACATTTTTTTGTGCTTTTTGGGTCACACCCCGGCAATACTCAGGGGTTACTCCTGGCTCTTTGCTCAGGAATTACTCCCTGGCGGTGCTCGGGGACCATATGGGATGCCGGGATCGAGCCTGGGTAAGCCACATGCAAGGCAAACACCCTACCTGCTGGACTATTGCTCCGGCCCCGGGGGTATTTTTTATTTGGATTTCTTTTAGCTGGTTCTCTTCGGGCCTCCTGGACCTGGGTGCCTGCACTCTTCAGCTCTGGGAACTTCTGAGCCGTGATGGCTTTGACAGTTGCTTCTTCATCAGGGTTTTCTTCCTGCTACTCTGGAACCCCAGTGATTCTTATGTTGTTCCTCCTGACTTCCATCCCAATCTTCCCTTGTCATCTGTTGGTTTAATTTGAGGCTATTTGCCATCTTCCTCTGTTGTCTGGAGACTTTCTGCAAGTTCAGATATATCAATTATCCAATAAAATTAAACAAATGTTGGCAATGAACACAGCGGAAAATATTCAGGCTGACTCAGACATAATATATCACACACACTTTCTCCAGGACATGTGCCTTGAATACAACCACTAAAAAAGGTTGATAGGAGAAAAGATTATGGCAGGTATCTAAGACACACCTGGATTGTCTTCTTGACATCAAATGCCACTTTGATTAATAGGCATAGAGATGACCACAACTTAGAAATAAGAAATTCAGCAAGAAGACCCAAGAATGTTAAACTTGTAACTTCGGAGAGATATTTAATACCGGGTTTAAGGCACTTGCCTTGCTCGCAGCCAACTCCAGTTTGATCCCCTGGTACCATGTAGGGTCTCCTGAGTCCCACCAGAAGTTATCCCTGAGAATAGTCAGGTGCCCTCCATAGTAAAAATAAAAAAAAAAAAAAACGAAAAAGAACTTGCATTCATCAGATGCTGTACTGTATAAATATGTACCTTCCCAAGTTTAACAAAACTCCAGAACAAAATGCACAGATCTACAGTCATAGTGGAAACTTTCTATAGGCCCATGCCCATGTGTGCTCGTGGTATTTGGGGTGACTCCCTGCAATGCTCAGTCCAGCTTATGGGGCCTGACAAAACAAAGCTCAGAGCTAGTGACGCTCAGGCTACCGGGGCTATCCTGATGGGTGCCCAGACTACTGGGCTATACCTAGTGGGTGCCCAGACTACTAGGTTATACCTGGTGGGTGCCCAGACTACTAGGCTATACCTGGTGGGTGCCCAGACTACTACGCTATACCTGGTGGGTGCCCAGACTACTGGGCTATCCTGATGGGTGCCCAGACTACTGGGCTATACCTGGTGGGTGCCCAGACTATTGGGCTATACCTGGTGGGTGTCCAAACTACTGGGCTATACCTGGTGGGTGCCCAGACTACTGGGCTATACCTGGTGGGTGCCCAGACTACTGGGCTATACCTGGTGGGTTCCTAGACTACTTGGCTATACCTGGTGGGTGCCCAGACTACTGGGCTATCCTGATGGGTGCCCAGACTACTGGGCTATACCTGGTGGGTGCCCAGACTACTGGGCTATACCTGGTGGGTGCCCAGACTACTGGGCTATCCTAATGGGTGCCTAGACTATTGGGCTATACCTGGTGGGTACTCAGGGAGCCACAAAGTGTGCCTGGAATCAAACCCGGGATCTCACACAGGCTAAACATGTGTCCTATCACTTCAGCTCTCTCCTTAGCATTGACTATATAAATGGGTCTTCTTGGGAAATATTTCCAAATATATCTTCACTTCTTTACCGATGAGATGGCATGTCGGATTTCAGAAGGGAGAACGTTGGGAAAGACATATCCATCTTGTGGAATTTGGTATGTGGGCAGGTGGATGTGGCTATCAAAGAGATCTGAGTAGAAGTCCTGGATAATCTTCTCCATTACCTTTCTGGAAGATGTGATAGATTCATCAGGGCGTCGGAGGGCAGTCATCTTGGTCTTATAGTTGGCGAAGGACAGGCGGGAGGTGCGCATGCTTTTCCTGGCTTCTGCTGCATCTTCCAGTATTTCTGCTCTTCTGTCTTTGAGGTCTTCTTTTATCACTTCTCTGCACCATTTAGCAAGCTTGGACGTTAGCATTTGGTCTCCTGAGGCTCACACCTTGCTACGTTGGCGAATGAGCTCGAGAGTTTCTGAAGACAGGGCGTCCTTTTGTGTCTTTCTCTCTCGGCATTCTTTTGCACAATCATGGAGGTGCTGAACCAGTCGGTTGCATTCTTCATCGATGTCGTCAATGATGGTATCTTCCCATGTTGCTGCAATGGTGCCAAAGAGTTCCCAGTTGGTGGTCGTTCTGGGAGTTCTCTTATTAAACTTTACAGCCTTTTCTCCCCGTTGTGGGAAGTAGAATTTTGTGCGAAGGAGATGGTGGTCTGATCCTGTTTGGAATTTGGGGACGACAGCAACATCGGTCAGACAAAACCGTCGATTGAAGATGATGTGGTCAATTTCATTGTGGAACTGTCCACCAGGAGATTCCCATGTCCAACGCCGCTTCAGCCTTCTGGAACTGTGAGTTCCCATGAATGGTCTTGGTGGACATGATGAACTCCAGATAGTCTCTCACCCTGATCGTTCCATTCTAGGCCATGGGTCCCGATGTGGAGTTCTTCAGCCTATCTTCTCGGTCCTATCTTGGCATTAAAATCACCAACTATGATCTTGTGGAAGGTGTGATCTTTTTATAGAACTCCTCCAGTTCCATGTAGAATTTCTCAATTTCATCTCCTTTGTATGTGGATGTTGGTGCGTAGACAGTGAAGATAGAAATTGCTGGCAGTGGGCCACATCTCTTCAAGTGTAATCATCCTATCCGGTTTGTTAGGCATTCAAATGAATCAATGTTGACGGCCATGTTCGTGTTGACAAGGACACCAACGCCACCAACACCTCTTTTCGCTGCATGTTCCAAGGAATAATTCTTCTCCGGTGTTAAATACAGCATGATGTGACTGGCGCCTCCTTGTCTCAGTCAGACCAATGATGTCGTACTTGATCTTTTACGCTTGCACCATCAGATCCTCAGTATATGCTTCCGATGCCAGCGTACGTGCATTGAAAGTACAGACAGTCAGTTTAGTCCTTCTTCATTTTGGCAGCCTAGGATGGCCGTGAAATTTTATCAGGCACTGCTTGTTCGACTTTCTTACTGCTGCCGTATTAAGGGCTTTTTCGGGGTCAGGAAAATAAACATTTTTTTACTGGTTTTGGCATATCAAACATGCATAGGACAGCTTGCCAGGCTCTGCCATGCAGGCACTATACTCTTATTACTTTGTGGGGCTCTCTCTCAGAGGGGTGGATAGAATATTCACAGTAATTTGGAGGTAAATCGCGCTGGCTGCACAGGTGGCCACATGCAATGGGGAAAGCTGATTTCTGCTCTGCCGGGTGTATCTGTGTCTGTGGCTCAAGCATTCCTGGGCTTGAAATACTCTCCTCTGAAGGGCAGGTCTCTGCAAGGTGGGTCTTTGTAGGCTGGGTTTCTGACAAGCCAGGCTGGAGACTGGATTAATCTATTGGGTGGAGATCTTACGAGCTGCGGAGTGTGGATGGTTTAGATCGCTGCCAGCAAGGTGTGGGGGTTTCTCTTGGGCTCTTCCGAGGCTCCATCAGGATGGTGGGCTCGGGTTGGAAGTTGCTCTCATGGTCCATGGAATGCAGGGGGTTCAACGGGGGAAAGCTGGTTTCTGCTCTGCCAGGTGTATCTGTGTGCCATGTCGTTGGTAAAAAGGAACAGCACCAGGCCCAGACAAAGTCAGACCCGAACACCTGAAGAATCTGCCATCAGTACTCATCAATACACTAGCTCGGCTCTTCACACGCTACCTGTTCGAATGCAAAGTGCCCTCCCAATGGAAAGCCAGCAGGACAGTTCTACTGTTCAAGAAGGGAGACATTCACAACATCGGCAACCATCACCCCATCTGCCTGTTGTCTGTCATCTACAAGCTGTTTACACGAGTCATCCTGAACAGGATTGGCAGAACACAAGATGAAGGACAATCATGCGAGCAAGCTGGCTTCCAAAAAGAATTCACTACAATTGACCATATCCACACAGTAACCAAGCTCATTGAGGTTTGTAGGGAGTACAAGATGCCGCTCTGTCTCACGTTCATTGATTTACAGAAAGCCTTTGATTCTGTGGAGACTGAAGCAGTCATCGAAGCCCTAGCCAAACAGGGTATTCAAACCCAATACATCAAGATCCTTCATGAGCTCTATTACGGATTCACCACCAGGATCTCACCATTCTACAAAGAAGTGATCATTGATGTCAAAAAGAGGGGTTCGACAGGGTGATACCATTTCACCAAAACTCTTCAGTGCCACCCTCGAGAACATCATGCGACAATTAGAATGGGAAGGAATGGGAGTGAAGATAGATGGTCGGCAACCTAACACCACCTCCGCTTCGCTGATGACATTGTTCTAATAACACCAAACATTAGCCAAGCGGCACAAATGCTGGCTGACTTCGACCGAGAATGTGGAAAGATAGGTCTACAGCTGAATCTAAAGAAAACCATGTTTATGAAAAATGAACTAGTTCCTGAGGCCTCATTCACTCTCAATGGAACAAACATCTCTGAATGCAGCAGTTATGTGTACCTAGGTCGAGAAGTCAACATGATGAACGACCTAAAACCTGAGTTGTGCAGGAGGAAGAGAGCGGCATGGAATGCCTTCAAAGGCATCAAAGAAAAAGCTAAAAAGGACAAAGAACTTCCGGCTCTGGGCACATCTCTTTGACTCCACCGTTCTCCCTGCACTAACATATGCCTTAGAGACCTGGGCCCTACGAAAGCAGGATGAGAATGCTATTCGGGTCTCCCAGAGAGGACTCGAAAGAGCTATGCTTGGAATATCACGCCTCACTCAAGTGAGAGAAGGAATCCGGAGTTCTGACATCCGTCACTATTCCACAATCAGGGACGCTGTCTCGTTTGCCAAGGCATCGAAAATGAGATGGGCTGGACATGTAATGCGATTTGGAGACAACAGCTGAACTAGAGCTGTTACCGACTGGATCCCACGGGATGTCAAAAGATTACGTGGCCGTGGCCGCCCACCTACAAGATGGTCAGACTTCCTTGTCAATACCCTGAAGGAACGGTTTGAGGCTCTTGATATTCCTCAATCAACCAGATGCCATTGGGCTACATTGGCACATGATAGGGTCCAATGGAAATGTTACTGGCGCCTGCTCGAGCAAATCGATGAATAACGGGATTCAAGTGATCAAGTGATCAAGTGATATCTTC
>JAJIBD010033806.1:0-30599 GCA_021461705.1 Cryptotis parvus | reverse complement strand
GGAGTGAGGGAAAGCCTCTTCAACAAGTGGTGTTGGGAAAACTGGGCAGCGACATGTAAAAAATGAATTTGGACCTGTGTCTAACACCATGCACAAAAATCAGATCAAAATGGATTAAATATCTCAATATTAGACTTGAATCCATAAAGTACATTGAAGAAAATATAGGAAAAACCCTCCATGACATTGAAGCTAAAGGCATCTTCAAAGATGATACATCACTAACAAAGCAACTAGAAGAAAAGATAAACATATAGGACTACATGAAACTAAAAAGCTTCTGCATCTCAAAAGAAACAGTGACTAAGATACAAAAGCAGTTCACAGAATGGGAAAGAATATTCACCCAATACCCATCTGATAAGGGGTAATATCCAGGATATATCAGGCACTGGTTGAACTTTACAAGAAGAAAACAAACACCCCATCAAAAATGCGGAGAAGAAATGAACAGAAACTTCAGCAAAGAACAAATTCAAATGGCAAAAAAATGAAAAAATGCTCATCATCACTAATCATCAGAGAGATGCAAATCAAAACAACAATGAGATACCACTTTACACCACAGAGACTGGCACATATTCAAAAGAGCTAGAACAACAAGTGCTGGCGTGGATGTGGGAAAAGGGGACACTCATCCATTGTTGGTGGGAATGCCGGCTGGTACAGCCTTTCTGGAAAACAATATGGACATTCCTCTAAAGACTAGAAATTGAACTCCCATTTGACCCAGCCATACCACTCCTGGGAATCTACTCTGGGAAACTAAAAATACTCAGCGGAAACACCATCCCTACTTTTTTTGTTCATAGCAGCATTATTCACAATAGCCAGAATTTGGAAGCAACCAGAGTGCCCGAAAATCGATGACTGGATAAAGAAGCTTTGGTACATCTACACAATGGAATACTATGCAGCTGTTAGGAAAAATGAAGTTATAAAATATGCCTATAAATGGATGGACATGGAGAAGATTATATTGAGTGAAATTAGCCAGATGGAGAGAGACAGATACAGAATAACTGCATTTATTTGCATAACATAAATATATATGTACATATTACGATACCAATATCCAATGTCAAGTGAAACATTTATCAGGAGGTCTTGTCAAAGGTGGAAATTATCACAAACGTGTGGGAGTCAGAGGCCAGGTAATACAGAAAATGGCACAGTGTGCTAACAATTGTCGAGGATACTAATGCCAACCTAGAACTGAGCATTAAATAGAGGCACAATGATACACACGACAACCCTTTAATGTATGTTCTGTAATCCATAGTCTGGAGGGAAGGAAAAGAGAAAGAGAGAGAAAGGGAAAGAAATAAAGAACCTGCCCTGGAGGAGGGATTGGGGAGCGGGGAGGGAACCGGGGGCGTCGGTGGTGGGAGATGGGCACTGGTGGCGGGATGGGTGCTGGAACACTGTATGACCAAGACCCAAATATGAACTTTTTAATTGTATATCTTTGTAATTATAAAAATTAAAAAATTAAAAAAACATAAAAAAGAAAATGGAAGTTGAAACCACTAAGAGTGATTTCTTCCCCCATTAGATTTTGACTGTATAAAAACAAAATAGACAAGGACTAGGATGTGGAAGCACTGTACCTCTCAGACACTGTGGATATGATTGTAAAATAATGTGATTGCTATGGAAAACAGGTGCAAGTTTATAAAAAATTTAACACTAGGGGCTGGAGGTAAGACACGTTTAAGTGGACACTTCAAGTTAATCCCTGTTAATGATACTAAGCTTGATGCCCAAACTACAATACAATAACCAAACCTAAATGTGTACCTAAAAACGCTGGAGCAGGGAAACATAGCAGGGAATGTGCTTGCCTTGCCTTGTCTTCTGTTCTCGGTCACTCGGGTTGTTTCTGATTCTGGCTATTGTGAATAGTGCTTCTATGAACATAGAATTGCAGATGACTTTTCTGCTTTGAATTTTTGGGTCTACAGTGTATTTTCCCAGAAGAGGTATTGCTGGATCAAATAAAATCTTAATTTTTAGATTTCTGAGGAATGTTCATATTGTTTTCCAAAGGCTCGGCCAGTAGGCATTCCCACCAGCAGTTGAGAGTCTCTTTCTCCCTGCATCTGTGCCATCACTGGTTTTTCTTATTCTTTTTGATGTGTGCCAGTCTGTGGTATGAAATGATATCTCGGTGTTTTGACTGCTGTGCTATCACTCCAGCTCCAAGCATTTTTCCCTGTGACTTTGTAGGGCAAATGCCCTACCTACTGTGCTGTCACTCCGGCCTCTGAATCCATGTTTTATTTCATTATTAAAAGCTTTATTGAGGCTGGAATGATAGCATAGCAGATAAGGCACTTGCTTTGCATTCAGTTTACCCTTGTTTGATCCTCGGCATCCCATATGGTCCCTGACCACCACTAGGAGTAATACCTGAGTGTAGAGCCAGGAGTAAGCTATGGGCATCACAGGGTGTGGCCCCAAAACAAAAAAACTATTTTTGTTTGTTTTAGGCCACACCTGGCAGTGCTATGGCTTGCTCTTGATTCTGTGCTCAGAGATCACTCCTGGTGGTCTCCAGGGACCATTTGAGGCTCCATGAATTGAACCCAGGTCAGTCGCATGCAAGGCAAGTGCCATACCTACAGTATCTCTCTCTGGCCACCAGATCTAAATATTGGCAGAACATCTTGTGATTCACCCAGTAACATGGAGATAGCACACTTATAAAGAGCTGTCAAGACTAGTTCTTTTTGCTCTCTCTTCTTTAAAAAACGGAATTAAATTATTTTTCCCAGTTTTGAAACCTTATTTAAACACCCTGGGGCCAGAGCAGTAGTCCAGCAGGTAGGGCATTTGCTTTGCACGCGGCCGGCCCCCATACTGGCCCGGGTTCGATCCCCGCATCCCATATGGTCCCCCAAGCGCTGCCAGTAGTAATTCCTGAGTGCATAGCCAGGAGAAACCCCTGAGTATTGCCGTGTGTGGCAAAAAAACATAAACACCCTGATTTACAAAGTTGTTCATAATAGTCATTTCAGGTATTCAATATTCCAACACCAATCCCACCAACCAGTGTGACCTTCCATCCACCAATATCCTAAATTACTCACCCCATCCCCAGCCTGTCCCCTTAGAAGACACACAATAATTTATTTTATACTGATTGTTACAACATATAATCTCATAAAAGTGTTACTAAATTTGTTGACCAAGGATTTGCTCAGCTGTTAGGTGCTACTTGAGTTTTCTGTGCTATTATTTTTGCTAATTGAGTTTAGTGGGCTTCTACACAACACAGCTAATTTTCTGTGTCCCTACTGTTCTGTCAATACTGTGTGCTTTGGAGATGTTATGTATCGGCATATGCAGCTGTATCACTTGATGATTCAGTATCATGACGTCTTGGGCCTACCAGGTTTTGTGCAGCTGCAGCATCTCTCTGGGATCAGGTATGGGTCTTGGCTGTTTAAATGTGAGAAGAAGTAGGTGTGGGTGGACTGCTGGGATCTTTCAACAAGGCAGGGATTCGACCTCTCCCATCTGGAGAAGGTTCCAGTGATCTGGGCCCTAAGACTGGGCCTACTAGGTTGAGTGTGGCTTCAGCTTCTCTATCTTTCTCTTTTTAAACTTATTTCTTCACTTGTATCACTTGTATCACTTGTATTCCCGTTGTTCAGAGATTTGCTCTAGTGGGCACCAGTAAAATCTCCATACGTCCTGTAGCGACTAGTGTAGCCCAAGGGCATCTGCTCAATCCAGGTACACTAAGAGTCTCAAACCATTCCTTAAGGTCATGGGAATGAGGTGTATAATTGTTACTGGTTTTTGGCACATCAACTATAACACGGGTAGCTTGCCAGGTTCTGCCGTGTAGGTGGTACACTACAGTAGTAGACTCTCATCTCGTGCATTTATTGATGAACCACAATGGGGAGATATTGGCTTTTCTCTTGGGTGGAGCTCTGAGAAGCTGTGGAGTCTGGATGTTGAGAATGACTGCTCTCATGGGGTGGGGGTTCCTCTGGATTCTTGCTAGGCTCACTGGGATGACGGGCAATGGCTAGAACCTGCCTAGAACTGTATACAGTGTATAAATGTGAAAATCCTGGGAAGGACCTGGTCCTAACTTCCAGTATTATCTAAGACTGTCACGTGGTCACTCTGTGGCTGCATGCCAGCTCAGCTGTGGGTCTGGAACGTCTCTCTTCCGGTGTTGCTGGCTGTAGTGGTTGGGAGCTCACAGCCACGCCTGCCGACATGGAGGTGGAGGAATGGGAGTCGGAGCCCAAATGTCCACTCCAAGTCTGGCCAGTGTGGCCCTCCTGCATGTGTGAGCGAACACTTGGAGCTATGTTGTACTCAGCCAGGGGCATGCCGAGCCATTTACTGCCCTCCAAAACTCCATGGGCAGCTTCCATGTGGGGCTGAGCGGCTCAGCTGTGGGTCTGAGAGGTCTCTCTTTGGTGTTGCTGGCTGTGGTGGTTGGGAGCTCGCAGCCACGCCTGCTGACATGGAGGTGGAGGAATGGGAAGAGGAGCCCAAATTCCCACTCCAAGTTCAGCCAGCATGGCCCTCCCACATGTGTGAGTGATGCAGGAAATCTGCCCTTTCATTTCCTTAAACCAAAGGGCCAGGAAAGTCTCTACCTTAAAGTTAACAGTGTGCTCACCAAACCTGGTACTTAGATTCCATTGGGAGAGGTGCAACTTAATTACAAAGATTACAAGAGTTAGCACCAAAAAGGCCAAAATAAAGAGAAATTCTCTGAGAGACAAGCAGAAGTTACAAAAGCCTCGAAGGTTGCTAGGGCCTGAAAAAGCAGGTGAAGCCAGAACAAAGAAAACACAGTAGGGTGTGTCACCCAACAGTCCTCTTTAAAGGTTTGGTAGAATTCACTGGTGTATCCATCTGGATCTGGGCTTTTTTGTTTAGGAAGACTTTGATTACTGATTCCATCTCCTTGATGATGATAGGTTTGTTCAGGTATTCCAAATCTTCTTGTTATGGACTTGGGAGGCTATAGGAATTCAGGACTTTGTCCATTTCTTCTAGGTTCTCTTGTTATATGGCACACAGACTCTCATATTAATCTATGATGATCTTTTGAATTTCTGTGGTTTTGTTGCGATGCCCCCTTTTTGTTTCTGATTCTATTTATTTGGGTTCTCTCTTTTCCTTTTCTTACAAGTCTTGCAAGTGGTTTGTCAATCTTGTTTATTTTTTAAAAGTATCAGCTCTTGGTTTCATTGATCTTCTGAATTTTTTTTTTTTTTGGGATTCCATCTCATTGATTTCCACTCTAACTTTTATTATTTCTTTTTACCTGGGTTGGGCTTCTTTTTTGCTGATTGCTTTCTAAGATCTCAAAACCAACCTTAAAAGAAGGACTGAAAGAGTTATTCTAATATGAGACAAACCCAAAGAACAACAAACCTATAGAGAAAGATGGCACAAAATCCGTGACAATAATATATCTCAATGTCAGTGGTCTAAATGCACCAGTTAAGAGACACAGAGTGGCAAAGTGGATAAAACATTTGAATCCAACATTCTGCTACCTTCAAGAAACACACCTGAACAATTGGAGCAAAGACAGGCTCAAAGTAAAAGGCTGGAAAACAAACCTTCATTCAAAGAACCCCTCCAAAATGGCCGGGGGTGGCCATACTAGTATCGGACAACATAGACTTCAGGCTGAAGGTAAGAAGGGACAGTGAAGGTCACTTCTTAAAAATCAAGGGATATCAGGAACAAATTACACTACTAAACATATATGCACCCACAAGGGACCAGAAAAATGCCTAAAATAACTACTAATAGACTTCAAAGAAGACATTGACAGCAACACAATTGTAGTTGGAGACTTCAACACTGCTCTATCAATTAATTTTTTAAAGAAATTCAGTACCTTTATTTGAAATACTGTTAATGATAGGATTTCATATGTAAATTTTCAACCACAACACATTCCTGATAAGAAGCAAAGGCAGTTTGCCTTGGTTCCCGTTGATGGAGTTTCCGCTCTTCCCTGGGGCAGCTTGGGGTCCGCGGAGACACAAGAATCACACACACACCTGTGGGGAGTGGAGGCATTTCCCAGAAGCGAAGGGCCCAAGGGTCGGTCCGGGGTGCAAAAGCAGTCCACAGAATGGGAAAGAATATTCACCCAATACCCATCTGATAAGGGGTTAATATCCAGGATATATCAGGCACTGGTTGAACTTTACAAGAAGAAAACAAACAACCCCATCAAAAAATGGGGAGAAGAAATGAACAGAAACTTCAGCAAGGAAGAATTTCGAATGGCCAAAAAACATATGAAAAATGCTCACCATCACTAATCATCAGAGAGATGCAAATCAAAACAACAATGAGATACCACTTTACACCACAGAGACTGGCACATATTCAAAAGAGCAAGAACAACAAGTGCTGGCGTGGATGTGGGGAAAAGGGGACACTCATCCATTGTTGGTGGTAATGCCGGCTGGTACAGCCTTTCTGGAAAACAATATGGACTTTCCTCCAAAGACTAGAAATTGAACTCCCATTTGACCCAGCCATACCACTCCTGGGAATCTACTCTGGGAAACCAAAAATAAGCAGCGGAAACACCATCCCTACTTTTATGTTCATAGCAGCATTATTCACAATAGCCAGAATTTGGAAGCAACCAGAGTGCCCGAAAATCGATGACTGGATAAAGAAGCTTTGATACATCTACACAATGGAATACTATGCAGCTGTTAGGGAAAATGAAGTTATAAAATTTGCCTATAAATGGATGGACATGGAGAAGATTATGTTGAGCGAAATTAGCCAGAAGGAGAGAGACAGATACAGAATGACTGCATTTATTTGCATGGCATAAATATATATGTACATATTATGATACCAATATCCAAGGTCAAGTGAAACATATATCAGGAGGTCTTGTCAAAGGTGGAAATTATCACAAACGTGTGGGAATCAGAGGTTAGGTAAGACAGAAAATGGAACAGGGTGCTAATAATTGTCGAGGGTACTAATACCAACCTAGAACTGAGCATTAAATAGAGGCAAAAGGATACACATGACAACCTTTTAATGTATGTTCTGTAATCCATAGTCTGGAAGGGAAGGAAAAGAGAAAGAGAGAAAGGGAAAGAAATAAAGAACCTTCCATGGAGGTGGGCTGGGGAAGGGGGAGGGAACCGGGGATGTTGGTGGTGGGGAGATGGGCACTGGTGGAGGGACGGGTGCTGGAACACTGTATGACCAAAACCCAAACATGAACCTTTTAATTGTATATCTTTTTATTTGTATATCTCACGGTGTTACAATAAAATACTTGAAATAAAATAAAATAAAATATAGCAACAGAAAAAAAAACACCTTCCTGATAATCAACAAAACTCAAACTCACCAAGGAAATACTGGCCCTAAAAAGAAGGAGATGGAATAAAGAGGGCTAGTAGATATATAGAGGGCAATTCATCCCCCAAAAGCCGAATATACCTTTTTCTGCAGCGCACATGGAACATACTCCAAGAGAGACCACAGGCTGAGCCATAAAACATACCTTATAAATTCAAGAAGATAGAAATTGACACATCTATTTTCAGTGCAACATGATCTGAAAAAAATAGTTGTATTTTTTTCAGGCCATGATGCACTGAAAATAAAAAGTTCATCGCACACAAATACAGAAAATAATACCAAGCACCTGGGAGCTAGAAGTTCACTTCCGAACAACCAGCAAGTCATAAAAGAAATCAAAGAGGAAATCTAAGCATTCCTGGAAACAAATGAGACTTAAGACTTGAATTACCAGAACTTGTGGGATACAGCGAAAGCAGTGTTAAGAGGCAAGATCATAGCTCTTCAAGCATTTATCAGAAAAGAGGAAATGGCCATCTAAAACAGTCTGATTTCTACTAATTGTTATGTCTTTGTCAGGAAAAAGAAACCAGGGATACAATACCCAGGAACCTAGCGGGAGATCAGAGACTGCACCGAAGACCTTGGTCCCACCCATGGCACCCAGCTTGTCCAGGTATAACGTGTGGGAGCAGGGTTTCATGGCTGTGGTCACTCACTTGGCCACAAGTTAATCCTCCTCTCCATATTGCATTGAACCAACATTTTGGACTCTAATTACTTGAACAATGTTGACAATACAACATATCCCTAAAACAGAGAAAAACCTACCTTTATAGAGACCTATCTGGCAGTGAGAGAGGAGCAGTGTCCCAGAAGATTCCACCTCCAGATCACCACAACATTAGGGGAAATAACGCACATCCCTCCTCGAAGGATGGAAGAAGGAAAGAGCCCCAAAGCAACAACTAGAAATTCCCACATTCATATTCTCACTGACAGAGAATTCAGAGAGGAAATGGTGAGGATATTTAATGAGATAAATAAAAAAATGGAATGGATGTCCAATAAAATACAGGAGGATTTAAATGAAGCCGTGGAAAGGGCAGTTAACAAATTACAGGAGGATGAGAACAGAAATGAGAGCACTACAAACAGAAATATCAACTAAAAACTCAGTAGATGAAATAAAAAATGCAAATGGGGCTTTCAAGTAAAAGGCTGGAAAACAATCCTTCACTCAAACAACCCCTCCAAAAAGGCCGGGATGGCCATACTGGTATCTGATAACATAGACTTCAGGTTGAAGAAGGTCATAAGGGACAGTGAAGGTCACTTCTTAGTAATCAAGGGATATATATATATATATATATATATATCAGGAAGAAATTACACTCCTAAACATATATGCACCCAATGAAGCGCCAACTAAGAAAACTGCTAGCAGAATTCAAAGAAGACATTGACAGCAACACAATTGTAGTTGGAGACTTCAATACTGATCATCAACTCTTGATAAGTCGACAAGACTGAAAAATTACCAAGAAAATACTGGCCCTAAAGGAAGAAATGGAAGAAAGAGAGCTAGTAGATATTTGCAGAGCATTTCATCCCCCAAAAGCTGGATACGTATTTTTTCTACAGCGCACATTGAAAATACTCCAAGGTAGATTCACATGTTGAGCCACAAAACATACCTCAACAACATCAAGAAGATAGAAATTGTGTAAACTATGTTTTGAGAACATGATGCATTGAAAATAGTAGTTAATTGCACACAAAAATGGAGACTCACAGCAAGCATCTGGAAATTAAACAGCTCACTGCCGAACAACTAGCACATCATAAAAGAAATCAAAGAGGAAATCCAAAAAATTCCTAGAAGCAAATGAAAATGAAGACACAAATTATCAGAACTTGTGGGATACAGCAAAAGCAGTGTCAAGGGGAAAGTTCATAGCTCTTCAAGCATTCATCAGAAAAGAAGAAAGGGCCATTGAACATTCTGACTTTATAGCTTATAAAGCAATCAGCAAAAGAAGCAGAAAGCAGGCAGGAAGAAAGAAATAATACAACTTAGAGTTTTATTATCAACTAGCTGGAATCCCCCAAAACAATCCAAAAGATCAACAAAACCAAGAGCTAATTCTTTGAAAAAATAAACAAGATTGACAAACCACTTGCAAGACTCGCCAAGGATAGGTAAAAGAGAACACAAATAAATGGAATCAGAAATGAAAAGGGGGACATCACAACAGAAACCACAGAAATTCAAAAGATCATCAGAAATCGGAATGTGGAAAGATAGGTCTAAGCTAAATGTGGAATGTGAAATATTGAAAGATAGGTTTACAGCTGAACCTCAACAAAACAATGATCATGAAAAATGAACTAGTTCAAGAGGCCCCATTCACTCCGAACAGTGCAAACTTCTCTGAATGCAGCAGTTATGTGTATCTAGATTGAGAACTCAACATGATGAACAATCTAAAACCTGAGCTGCACAGGAGGAAGAGAGTGGCGTGGAACGCCTTCAAGATAATTGAAGAAATTGCTAAAAGGACAAAAAATACCTTCGGCTCCACCGTTCTCACTGCATTAACATATGTCTCAGAGACCTGAGCTCTAGGGAAGCAGGATGAGAACACTATTCAGGTCTCCCAAAGAGGAATTGAAAGAGCTATGCTTGGAATATCATGCCTCACTCAAGTGAGAGAAAGAATCCAGATTTCTGACCTCCGTTGATGATCCGGAATCAGGGATGCTGTCTCATTTGCCAAAGCATCGAAAATCAGATGGGCTGAACATGTAATGCTATTTGGAAACGACTGCTGGACTAGAGCCATTACTGACTGGATCCCACGAGACGTCAAAAGTTCACATGGCTGCCACCTACAAGATGGTCAGACTTCTTCGTCAAGACCCTGAACGAATGGTTTGAGGCTCTTCATATTCCTGAAGCAAGCAGATGGCATTGAGCTACACTGGCACATGATAGGGTCAAATGGAAACGTTACTGGTGCCCACTCGAGGCAAATTGATGAATAACGGGATGTCAAGTGATCAAGAGATCAAAAATTACTTTGAGAGCCTGTATGCCACGAAACAAGAGAATCAAGAAGTGGACAAATTCCTGAATTTCTATAGCCTCCCAAGTCTGCAATAAGAAGATTCGGAATAGGTGGAAAAAAAACCTATCAGCATCAAGGAGATGGAATCAGTAATCAAAAGTCTTCCCAAACACAAAATCCCAGGTTCAGACGGATTCACTAGTAAATTCTACCAAACCTTTAAAGAGGACCTACTCCCAGTACTTTTCAACCTCTCCCAGGAAATTGAAGAAACAGAAGAGTCCCAATAGCTTCTGCGAGGCACATATCATCCTGATACCAAAATCAGAAAAGATGTCATGAAAAAGGAAAACTACAGACCAATCTCCCTGATAAACACAGATTCTAAGATCTTCAATGAAATACTAATGAATAGAATCCCAAGAGTTATCAAAAAGCTTATACACCATGAGCAACCAGGATTCCTATCGGGAATGCAAGGATAGTTCAATATGCACAAGTCAATCAACATAATACATAGTTTCAGGATTCCTCTAAGAGCTCCCTTCTCTACCCTATGGAGGCTTTTCCAGGCGGATCTGGCACAAGACATTAGCATATAAAAAAGACATTGGGTGAGGTGCTGGGAGAAATTACCTGAGGGCATTTGACCCTTCCTGCCAGGGGAAGTTATATTTGGCTTGCAGCTCCTCCCAGCTCTGCTGGGAGGCTTTGAATTAGCTCTGGGTCCTTGTAAACATCCAGATGGTCTCCTGAAGTTGCTACATTTCTATAGAGCTATTTTCCTGCTTTCATCTCTACATAGCCCAGCCCAGAATGGGACTGGGGAATTGGGGCGGATTTCTGGCTATAAGATAAGCTGCAAGAAGAAAGAAGCTCTCCTTTTTCCCCCTTTTGCCATTTCGGCTTCCCTTGGTGTTTTGCTTCTCTGTCCTCTGCATTCTCTGTTGGGCCTCAACACGTGGTGGCAGCCATCTTGGCCTACACCTGGCTGGGGGCTAGCTGGGAACCCAGAGTCCGGAGGTTTTCCCTACTCTTGGATTGTATATTGGAACCTGTGATAGTAAAGCCCTTTAAAAGCTGCATCGGATTCCTGAGTTTTCATCCATTCCTCGCCGGCTTCAGTGGTAGAAAGAAACTTGCTTCCTTGCACTGTTGGGACCCCGCGGCATTCCCTGACATCTGGCGTCCCTGGGTGGGCACGACGAACATCGTCTGGCCTGATCATCATCGGACAAAGATCATCTGCCTCCGAACTATGAGTAAAATGATGGATATCTCGTGGTATAGATACATTGTATCTTTTATTGGGTCAGAACCATACGTAGCCCAGTTAATGAAGTTCTTTTTTGAGAACTACTTTATCCTTTTACAAATCTTCTGGGTCCTTGCGATTCTTAAACTGTACCTCTGCATGAGGGCAATGTTTAGTAGAGAGAGGGAGGAATGTAATAGATTGAATGCAACCTTAAGGGATGAGGTTTGCTCAGAGATGAAAGAAATGAGTGAGAATCATAAAATTACAGATTGACTGGTCTTAAAGCTTGAGGACAGACTTATTAAACAGAGTTTAAAATTCAAAAAGAAATTAGAAGAACAGGATTTAAAATAAGAAAAATTAGAAGATCAGGAGAGCAAATTTATTAAACAAGAAAAGAAATTAGAAGAACAGGATTTAAAATTGGAAGAAAAATTAGAAAAACAGGAGAGTAAAATTATTATACAGGATTCAAAATTAGAGGAACAGGAAAATAAAATTACTAAACTGGATTAAAAATTTGAGGAAAAATTAGAAGAACAGGAAAGTAAAATTATTAAACAGGATTTAAAATTTGAAGTAAAGTTCGAAGAGCAGAAGAAGGATATCAGTAAGATAAGCACCAACTTAGAGGGAGAAATTGACAAACAGAGAGATAGAATCGAGGGACAGAAAGAAGAGGTCTGGAAGTTAGATATAAGATTGAAAGTACAAAAAGAAGAAATATATAGGAAACTTGGGATCTTAAACCAAAAATGGATGTGTTATGCAGGGAGATTTCTGATTTCATAGCTTACCAATCAGGAAATAGCACATACCTGATTCTGAGGCTTGACCCAACTAAAAGCCATTCGCAAATACGCCCTAAAGCTGTAGACTTGAAAAAGGTGTACACATTTCCGGCGAAAAAATCTAAAAAGAGTTCCAAAAAGAGTTCTAATGCGGCTGATAACTTAGAGGAGGAACAGGGAAACCCAAAGGAGGCAGGCTTTCAAACTGAAAATCTCCCCGATTTAATACCTTCCAAGGGGAAGATGCTCCTCTGACAGATACTATAAGCTCTGATGGGGAAGAATGGGAGGAACAGGTTAGCTCGTGCAGGCCCCAAAGAGCCTTGCAGTTGCTCTAGTGGTCAATCTAATAATAATCAAAGAGCAAAGCCCAGCAATCTTTCTCATGACCAATCTAAATATAAAGTAAAACCAATTTATGAAGAATTGAGTATTGAGTGAATAATCCCATTCAGGAAGGCCTGCGACAAGTTTGGAATAGCAAGTCCTTATTCTTTAAAATATTTAGCTGATTGGAGCCGAAGAAGAGAGTGGGTATTGTCATAGTTTGAAATGGTAGCCCATACTTGTCTGACCGATTCACAGTTTGTACAATGGCAAATGTGGTATGCAGATGGGGTTCAGGGAGAGAAACAATAATCCTCAAAGGATAAACAATGATCAGAGAAACTATGCTAATAATCGCAACTCCACCCCTCGGAGGGCCCCACCTGGACTATGCCCAAGGTGCAGGTAGGGAAAACATTGGGCCAGTGACTGTCGGTCTCGAAGACGAAGTCAGCCTCAGGCTTCATCTGGACAGATAACCTGCTATAACTGTGGAGGGAAGGGGCACACCCGTAGAGATTGCCCATCTTCTAGAACTATCATACAGGGCAACATCCTAATAATCCCTTTATGGGAAATGTTACATGGACCCCCTCCCAGGTTCCACAAGATTCGCAGGCTCAAGTAACACCTATGCTTCCCCCAAATGCGGGAAACTGGATGGGGGGCCAGCCCCAGGCCCAGCTGAATCCAGGGGCACTCTCGTTCATTCCACCTGTCCATTATCCTCCGAATCAGAATCCACAGAATTGCAGACAATAAATGCTCTTTGGCCTACCACATCAGGCAATGGCAGTCTCGATATTCTCTGCCCTAAGACTGTCACAATATATCCAAGTCAAGATCCTTACATGCTAAAAACAGGGATAAAAGGACCTGCTCCCCAGGTAGTATGGGTTTAATTCAGGGGAGCGATTGGCTGAAATTTAAGGGAATTAAGGTGCATTTCGGACTTCTAGATCCTGAATCTCATGGAGAGACAATACTGTCAATTTCTGTGCCAACTAAATGGACTTTTAAAAAAGGGGAACCGCTTGCTAGACTAATATTAATTTTTGAGGATCTGCCTAGTCATTCCTAACACCCTAGAACTGGTGGCTTAAACAGTACCAACCCTTCTGCCAACTTCATTGTTGGTTATACAGCCACACAGAACCAAACCCACCAGCCACCTGCTAACTATCTAGTTGGGTACACTACCAGAATTTCGCAGGCCAAGCGGCCGATTATACCCATCGAAATTTATAAAAGGAAATTCAAAGCCATGTTGGATACAGGGGCAGACATATCCATAATCTCCACCAAGTATTGGCCCTCTAACTGGGCCCTAAAGAAAGTATCCCATAGCCTGAGCGGGGTGGGCAATATCTCCTCTTCTCTTCTCCGACGGAGTGCGAGATGGCTGCCGTGTATTGACCCTGAAGGGAACGTAGCCATGGTCCAGCCTTATATAGCCCCTATGCCTTTAACTTTATGGGGTCGAGACATGCTGGAGCAGTGGGGGGGCAGTAATTCACATACCTCATCCAATTCCCCATCGGGCACCTGTTCCAGCTCTCCATAATAAGCCTAACACAGGGAGTAACCCTTTTTTAATTCGGGCTGCTATGGTTAAGCGCCCACCACCTATCTATATTCAGTGGAAGTCTGACAAACCTATATGGACACCACAGTGGCCCCTCAATATAAAAAATTTAGAGGCGCTAACAAATCTAGTGGAAGAACAGCTGAAATTAGGACATATTGAAGAAATGTTTTGAGAATGGAATTCTCCTGTTTTTGTGATACAGAAAAAATCAGGCAAATGGCATTTGCTGATTGACTTAAGGAATGTTGATTCTACTATGGTCCCTATGGGAGCCCTGCAACCTGGGCTCCCCCTCCAGCAGCTATTCCTAAAGATTGGCCGCTAATTATCATAGATTTAAAAGACTGCTTTTACAGCATACCTATCCACTCAGATGATTGGAAAAGGTTTGCATTTTCAGTCCCTTCAATTAATCATAATGGCCCTTTACATAGGTTTCAGTGGGCAGTATTGCCCCAAGGGATAACTAATTCGCCTACAATGTGTCAACACTTTGTTGATGAGGTTTTGCAACCCATTCGTGCTAAATTTCCTGGTGCATACAAAATCCACTACATGGATGATATCCTGCTAGCTTGTGATAATTCCAGAGATCTCCAGAATTTATATAATGATGTAATGACAGTTTTACCAGAGGCTGGGTTACAAGTAGCTATGGAAAAAATCCAGATGCAGCCTCCATATGAGTATTTGGACTATGCTCTTGACCGCACTACAGTCCGTCCTCAAAAAAAATTCCATTAGTCAAAAAGACTCAAAACCTTGAATGATTTTCAAAAACTGTTGGGAGATATCAACTGGGTGCTCCCCTCCCTTGGGATTCCTAACTGTGAGCTCAGGAACTTGTTTCACACCCTTGAAGATGATCCTGCTTTAAATAGCCCAAGGCAACTAACTCCTAAAGCTCAGAAGGAATTAGATTTTTTTCATGGATTGGCTTCAAAAATCTTACCTCTCAGATTTAATCCCGGAGAAAAGGTATGGTTATTGGTCTTCAACACTCCCGAGTCTCCAACTGCTGCTATAGCCCAATTATCTGGACCGTTAGAATGGGTTTACTTACATAACAAGCAGAATCATACTGCTACACCTTACCTTGAAATGATAGCCAACTTTATAATTAAGGGAAGATCAAGAACCCAAGTATTACTTGGACCTGATCCCCATGTAATTGTACTACCTGACCCTCAAAAAAGAAATTGAAGCTGTTTTACCACTCAGAGCTTTAGCAGATTTTTCAGGAGAAATGTCTTATCATTACCCAGCTGGAAATACCAGGGAATTTCTGAAAAGGACACCTTTTGTAATTTCCACTATTGTCTGCTCCTCTCCCATTCCTGATGCTCCAGTGTATTATATTGATGGTTCCTCATCAGAAATGGGTGGAATTACAGGTCCTTCATTGACCACTACTGTGCATACAAATTATAACAAGTGGAACTTGCCACCCTGATACATTTATTTGCTATCCCATGTATCTGGCCCATGTAATGTGGTGAGTGATTCTGCATATGTAGTTGGTGTATTTCCTGGAATTGTCACTGCTTCTTTAAATGCCCATAATCCTATAATTCAGGAGCTACTCCATAAACTACAAGATCTCCTCTGAAAAAGAACATTCCCTATATACATCTACCACATCCGTTCTCACAGCCGAATCCCCGGGCCGATGGTTAGAGGAAATGAAGCAGCAGATCTCTTGGCAGCACCAGTATTTAAATCAGCTGAGAAAGAGCACCAGACTCTACATACAAATGCCCGCCGCCTTCATGTACACCATGGCATCCCATGGAGACAAGCTAGACAAATTGTCCGCAACTGTCCTGTCTGTGCTCCTTTACATTGTACATCTCATGTGGCAGGAGCAAATCCTCGAGGTTTACAGACAAACCAATTGTGGCAGATGGATATAACTCATACTGAATTATTTCCCAACAAACCTTTCCTTCATGTGGTCATTGATACCTATTATTGGTTCATATGGGC
The DNA here is from genome assembly GCA_021461705.1 of Cryptotis parvus. Classification (NCBI taxonomy): domain Eukaryota; kingdom Metazoa; phylum Chordata; class Mammalia; order Eulipotyphla; family Soricidae; genus Cryptotis; species Cryptotis parvus. The sequence continues at coordinate 14,237 of JAJIBD010033806.1, read as the reverse complement.
TGTTCCTATGACATCTGAAAGAGCTAAATCTGTTTGTTCATTTTTACTCCAGTGCTTCTCCGTCATGGGTATTCCCCATACCATAAAAAGAGATAATGGTCCTGCTTACACCAGCAAAACCTTCAAAACCTTTTGCGAGGAATGGCAGATCAAACATATTACAGGGATTCCATATAATCCACAAGGAAAAGGAATTGTTGAACCTGCTCACAGAATGCTTAAAACTCAGTTATTAGAGCAACAAAAACAAGTATGCCTCCAATGAATTCTTTATCTTTAACATTATTCACCTTAAATTTCTTAAATATACCTCAAGGAGATCCCTATACCGCGGCTGAACGTCACTTTCAAGAAGACATGCAAACTCAAAAACAGTCATTTCACCTATCTGGGTGAAAATTGCTGATAAATGGATTGCAGGTCACCTCCTTATTCGGGGAAAAGGTTATGCTTTCATTTTTACAGATGATAACCCTGCCAAGAAACTCTGGGTTCCTCTGTGACTTGTTAGAGCTAGAATTCTCCAAGAATAAGAAAACAACTAATTATTTCAATATAAAGTCTTAAATTTTAAATTGCAAGTTGCTGTTGAAAGCTCCTGGATTGGTTCATTTTAATAATGATCTTGTTTTGCAGCCTGTTGATCATGGTTCATGTCTAATATCTTGCCTTACAGCCTAAATGCTTTCTTCCTTATGAAAAAAAGAAAAGGAGGTGGAAAAATGGGTGGACACCGAGCATAGTGCTGAATGTCAAAATATTTCAAGGATTAATGTTAGAGTTTCCTTTTTAATGTATTTGCTCACAGGTATTTGCAGAAAAAGAACTTGGATGATGCAGATTCCTTCTATGATGCTCGAGGCTTTGGACTCTGATCATAGTGCTCATTACAAAAATGTTTGCTAAATCAATGAAAAATTGTTTTTCTAATGATTCTGTTCACATGGTAAGATATTGGAATGCAGTAAACTTGTGTTACAGTGCTCAATACTCCGAGACTCCTAAAACAGTGCTCACTAAAATTTAATAATATGCAAAAATAATTTTCCCAATGCTCTATTCACAGGAAAAGACACTTCCTCACCATCATTTGCCGGCTTTATATTCATGAAGCACTTGATTCGTTACCATTTATCACCCTAGATGGGTCATGTATACAGCTGTAAGATATTGATCGATCAAATGTGTGTGTGAGTGTGTGTGTGTGGTGGCCACCATTATGTTTGTGATTAATATTGTGTCTATGTTATGTCTCAACTATTACCTTCTCAATTTCTGACCACTACAAACCTCTATTAAATTCATCAGCTCCACTGCTGATCCACTAGACTCATCAATTTTAAAATCAGCAATTCTCATACTTATTTCCCTGCTCCACCCGTGTTGGAACTTCTTTTTATTCTTCTCTCCATCCCAGACTTGTATCCCTGCCAAGCCTTAAAATCTCTATTTGTGATTAATCTCGAAAAGTGTTTTTGTCTCGCCTGAAATTAAGTTACAGGTACAGTTACCGGTGCCAGTGTTTTCTTGATGAAGAAGCCCTGCAAGATGCCCACACCGATGTTCCTGACACCTGTTCCAGTGCTCAAGACTCCTGTTCCAGAGTTTGAGATATTTGTTACAGTTTTCCTGAGAAACGATCCAGTGTTCCTGACAATTCAACGAGTTCCTAATCGCTGCTCTCCAGAGACTCATACTCAGATGATCACCGCTATTGCTGTTCCAGAAGTAGCCCCACAGACTTTGTTCCAGACACCCGACTTTACATAAAATACAGCAAATTGACTCTCACAAATTATGGACAGTGCAAACTATAGTCCGTTATAATCAGACAGTTAGAAACACTTTGTCATGAACATTGCTTTGGATCCAAAAACAAGTTAGGATCCTAAAGTAACATGTATTATCATTTTGTAATTGGAATTGTTTTTTCTTATCTTAATTTTCTGTATGTTACTAAATATTTTGTACTTTTCCAATTTTTATTAGTAAACTAATCAGGGGAGTTGTTGCAGGACTCCTCTAAGAGCCCCCTTCTCTACCCTATGGAGGCTTTTCCAGGCGGATCTGGCACAAGACATTAGCATATAAAAGACATTGGGTGAGGTGCTGGGAGAAATTACCTGAGGGCATTTGACCCTTCCTGCCAGGGAAGTTATATTTGGCTTGCAGCTCCTCCCAGCTCTGCCGGGAGGCTTTGGATTAGCTCTGGGTCCTTGTAAACATCCAGATGGTCTCCTGAAGTTGCTACATTTCTATAGAGCTATTTTGCTGCTTCATCTCTAGAAAGCCCAGCCCAGAATGGGCTGGGCTGGGGAGTTGGGGTGGATTTCTGGCTATAAGATAAGCTGCAAGAAGAAAGAAGCTCTCCTTTTCCCCCCTTTCTTGGTGTTTTGCTTCTCTGTCCTCTGCATTCTCTGTTGGGCCTCAACACGTGGTGGCAGCCATCTTGGCCTATACCTGGCTGGGGGCTAGCTGGGAACCCAGAGTCTGGAGGTTTTCCCTGCTCTTGGATTGTACATTGGAACCTGTGATAGTAAAGCCCTTTTAAAGCTGCATCGGATTCCTGAGTTTTCATCTATTCCTCACCGGCTTTGGAGGTAGAAAGAAACTTCGCTTCCCGGCACTGTTGGGGACCCTGGTGGCATTCCCTGACAATACATCATATCAATAAGAGGAAAAATGAAAACCATATGATCATATCAATAGATGCAGAGAAAGCATTTGACAAAATCCAACACCATTCATGAAAAAAACTCTCCATAAAATGGGAATTGATTCAACCCTCCCTCAATATAGTCAAAGCCATCTACTACAAGCCTACGCGAAGCATCATTCTCAATGGGGAAAAACTGAAAATCTTCCCCTAAAATCAGGGACTAGACAAGTCTGCCCATTCTCATCACTTCTATTCAATATAGTATTGGAAGTACTAGCCATAGCAATAAGGAAATAAAGGTCATCCGTATAGGAAAGGAAGGAGTCAAGTTTACACTATTTGCAGATGACATATTATACCTAAACAACCTTAAACAAAGTATCAAAAACTTCCTAGAAACAATAGATTCCTATAGTGAGTGACAGGGTAAAAAATCAATACCCAAAAGTCAATGGCTTTTACTATATGCAAACAATGCAAGAGAAGAAAGGAATATTAAGAAATTTGAATAGCCAAAACGCGCGTCTGAAAAAATGCTCATCATCAGTAATCATCAGAGAGATGCAAATCAAAACAACAATGAGATAGCATCTCACACCACAGAGACTGGCGCATATCCCAAAGAGGAAGAACAACAAGTGATGGCGTGCATGTGGGGAAAAGGGAACTCTCATCCATTGTTGGTGGGAATGTGGACTGGCACAGCCCTTTTGGAAAAAAAATATGGACATTCCTCTAAAGACTAGAACTTGAGCTCCCATTTGACCCAGCCATACCACTCTTGGGAATATACGCTGTGATGCCAAAACGCACAGTGGAAACAAGACCTGCACCTTTATTTTCATTACAGCACTATACACAATAGCCAAGATCTGGAAACAACCAGAGTGCCCGAGAACTGATGACTGGATAAAGAAACTTTGGTACATCTACACAATGGAATACTACGCAGCTGTTAAGAAAAATGAAGTTTTGAAATTTGTCTATAAATGGATGGACATGGAGAGGATCGTATTGAGTGAAATTAGCCAGAAGGAAAAAGACAGATATAGAATGACTGCATTTATTTGCATGACATAAGTATATATGTATACATATATTATATATATATATATATACATATTATGATACCAATATCCAAGGTCAGGTGAAACATGGATCAGGAAGTCTTGTCAAAGGTGAAAATTACACAAACATGTGGGAGTCAGAGGTTAGGTAAGACGGAGAAGGGAGCAGAGTGCTAATAATTGTCAAAAGTGCTAATCCCAACCTAAAACTGAGCATTAAATACAGGCAAAAAGATACACATGATAACCTCTAAGTATATGTATTGCAATCTACAATGTGTAAGAGACAGAAGAGAGAAAGAGATAGACAAAGAGAAAGAGATAATAAACCTGCCATAGAGGCAGTCTAGGGGGGGGAGGGAACCGGGGACATTGGTGGAGTGAAATGGGAACTGGTGAAGAGATGGGTTCTGGAACACTGTAGGACCATTACCCAAATATGAACATCTTTGTAATTGTATATCTCGCAGTGGTATAATAAAAATATTGAATTAAAATTGAAAGGAATACTAAAGAAATTATCCCATTCACAATTACGCCATAGAAAATAAAATTCCTAGGAATCAGTTTGACTAAGAATGTAAAGGATCTTTACAAAGAAAACTACAAAACGTTGCTTCAAGTAATAAAAGAGGACACGTGGAAATGGAGATACATTTCTTGCTCATGGATTGGGAGAATTAATATTACCAAAATGGTAATACCCCCTAGAGCTTTATCCATATTCACTGAGATCCTTTGTTTTTTTTTTTTTTGTTTTTTTTTCCTAGACTTTCCCTTTTGCCTAACTGCCAGAACAACTCTTCTCTTCCTCGGTTTCCTCTGCTGGCTCCTCATCAACCCAGTCTCTCCATATTTTATTTTTTTTAATTTTTTTTTAATTTTTTTATTGGGTGCTGCTACACTGTATGACCAAAACCCAAATATGAACTTTTTAATTGTATATCACTGAGATCCTTTGAAAATTGACCAAACACTCCTGAAATTTGTACAGAATAATAAACTCCCAGGGATAACTAAAGCAATCCTTGGGGAAAAGAAGATGGGAGGTATCACTTTTCCCAACTTCAAACTCTACTACAAAGGACTCATAACTAAAATGGTATGGTATTGGTATAGAGACAGACTTGTATACCTATGGAATCAATGTATCACTGTATCACTGTTTCCCCATATATCATCGATTTGCTCAAGTGGGCACCAGTAGCATCTCAATATGTCCTGTCACATGAGAGATAGCCCAAGGGCATAAGCCCGCTCAGGAACATAAAGAGCCTCAAACTATTCCATCAGGTCATGGGAATGAGGTCTATAATTGTTACTGTTATTTGTTGTATTTGGCATGTCAAATAGAACACGGGTAGCTTGCCAGGCTCTGCAGTGCGGGTGGGATACTCCAGTGGTCACCTCAAAACTCGAGCAATAAAATAGAGCTGAATGGAATAGAACTGAAAATCCTAAAACACGCTTATCAAATATATGATCACTTAATCTTTGATAAAGGAGTAAAAATATTAAGTGGAGAAAAGAAAACCTCTTCAACAAATAGTGCTGGGAAAACTGGGCAGCGAGTAAAAAATGATCTTAGACCTACTTCTAATGTCATGCACAAAACTTAGATCAACATGGATTAAATATCTCAATATCAGACACGAATCTATAAGGTACATCAAAGAAAACATACGAAAAAGGCTCTACAACATAGAAACTAAAGGCATCTTTAAAGAAACACCACTAACAAAGCAAATGGAAGGAAAGATAAACAAATGGGATTATATAAAACTGAAAAGCTTCTGCACCTCAAAAGAAATGGTTACCAAGATACAGAGACAGCCCACAGTCTGGAAACGAATATTCACGCAATACCCATCTGTTCAGGGGTTAGTATAAATGATATTTCAGACACTAGTAGAACTTTACAAGAAGAAAGCTACCAACCCCATCAAAAATAGGGAGAAGAAATGAACAGAAACTTCCAAAAAGAAGAAATTGGGATGGCCAAAGGCATATGAAAAAGTGCTCTTCATTACTAATCATTTGGGATATGCAAATCTAAACAACAATGAGGTATCATCTCACACTACAGAGACTGGCACACATCCAAAATAGTGAGAACAACCGGTGCTGGAGTGGATTCGGGAGAAAGGAACTCTCATACACTGTTGGTGGGTGTACCAACTGGTCCAGCTCTTTGGAAAACAATATGAACAGTCCTCCAAAAACTGGATATTGAGCTCCCATATCACTCTTGTGAATATTCTCTGGGAAGCCAAAAACACACAGCAGAAACACTATCTGCCCTTCTATATTCATCATAGCTCTATTCACGATAGCCAGAGATTGGAAACAACCTAAATGCCTGAGAACAGAAAAGTGGCTAAAAACTGTGGTACATCTACAGAATGGAATACTATGCAGCTGTCAGAAAAGATGAATTAATGAAATTTATCTGCAAATGGATGGACATGGATACTATCATGCTGAGTGAAATTAGTTAGAATGAAAAGGACAGATATAGAATGACTGCACTTATTAATGGGATATAAATATATACCAGTGTTCTACTAATTGTGGGAAATGTTAACATCAGGTAGAACTGAACATTGAGTGTACACAAAGGGATTTACATGATATTCCCTAAATGTCTATATGGAAGCCACAATGTGTAAGAGAAGAGAGGAAGAGGGAGAGAGAGAAGGAAAAAAAGGAAAATTGCCTGCTATAGAGGTAGGATGGGGGAGGTAGGAATTTGGGGCCATTGGTGGTGGGAATAGGGCACTGGTGGAGGGGCAGATGCTCGAACGATGTATGATTGTATTTCAATTATTTACATTTTTGTAATTGTTTATTGCGTGGTGGTATAATAAATAAAAAGAACTCATGTCAGGTTGAATCCACCCTGATCACTGTAAGTTCTGCAGCACATTGGGTACCTTGTTCATCTGGATATGCTCAATTTCCAGAAAACCTACATCTAAAACCTTTAGTTCAATGTGACTCTGAGTGGGCTTTTTTTGGTTTGGGGTTATATCCAGCAGCTTATGCTGGCTTTGCAATCAGAGATCACTAATGGTGGGACTCAGGAAAACATATGCTCTGCTAAGGGTCTAATCTCGGTAAGGTGCATATAAGGCAATCACCCTACCTACTGTTAACTATTTGGCCTGACTCTGCAATTCAAAATATATGTGACAAAAATATTCAGTTCTTTTTGACTCACCAGTTTTTTTTTTTTTTTTTACAATTAAAAAGTTCATGTTTGGGTTTTGGTCATACAGTGTTCCAGCACCCGTCCCTCCACCAGTGCCCATCTCCTACCACCAACATCCCCGGTTCCCTCCCCCCCTTCCCCCAGCCCACTTCCATGGCAGGTTCTTTATTTCTTTCCCTTTCTCTCTCTTTCTCTTTTCCTTCCCTTCCAGACTATGGATTACAGAACATACATTGAAAGGTTGTCATGTAGAAGATGGGAGGCATCACCTTCCCAACTTCAAACTGTACTACAAGGCAGTAGTAATTAAAACAGCATGGTATTGGAATAAAAACAGACCTGTGGACCTATGGAATAGAGTTGAGTATCCTGACACCCAACCTCAAACACATGATCATTTAATCTTTGATAAAGGTGCAATGAGTCTAAAATGGAGTAAGGAAAGCCTCTTCAACAAGTGGTGTTGGGAAAACTGGGCAGCGACATGTAAAAAAATGAATTTGGACCTGTGTCTAACACCATGCACAAAAAATCAGATCAAAATGGATTAAAGATCTCAATATCAGATTTGAATCCATAAAGTACATTGAAGAAAATATGAGTCACCAGTTTTGTGGTCAGTTCCAGCCTTTCGCTTGGGTAAACCTACATAAACAACCATTGTAATCACAGAATGGCACCTGTTGCTTCCTATATTGGGTGGATTGCATAGCCTATGCAATTTCACGAATGTTATTTCCTTTTTTTCTTTTTGAGTCACACCAAGTGATGCTCAAGGGTTATTTCTGGTGGTGCTTGGGAGAGCATATGGGATGCCAGGACCGAAACTGGGTTGGCCACGTGCAGTGCAAACACACTACTCACTGTGCTATTGCTATGGCCCCTCACAAATGTTCTTAAAGTGAGCACCACATTTTATGTCTCTCAATTTGCATGTTTTGGAGGGGTTTTTAGGTTGGGTGAATTGTAAACCATTTTGAGGTCACTTAAGTCCATTTATGAAAGAGCAAGATAGATTGTATTAGCTTCTACCTTGCATAAGAAGTGAAGATGCTCCTATGTGTCCTTGATTCTAGTGAGGAATGGAATTGTCTATCTTGGCCCCCATAGTATCTAGCTGCAACCTAGATTAGACTCCTCCACACATAATGATCTACCAGTCTGTTGTCTACTGTTATGGTTTAAGTCTCATCCTGGAAGATTAGGAATGTGGGTAACTGACGCTATGCTGATCTTGATAATACTATCTAAGTAAAAAATAAAAGCTGAGTAAAAACCCTTTAGGCTTTTCTCCTTCCTGGCTAAATCCCTGACGAGTATCAAGCCAACCTAGCAACTGTTTCTACTTATAGACAACTTGATATCCTGAAAATTCTCCTCTGTCCCTATTGTACATAAGTAACCCTACCTCCTTCTAATAATCACTCTCAATTGATCAAGTTTAGAGGTGATACCTCTTCTTGCATCCTTGTCCTATTATTCAGAGAGACTAGAAAACTCATATTGTGGTCAAAACTTAGTTTATGAGGCCAGAGATATAGTACATTGAGTAGGACGTTTATCTTTGCGTGCAGCTGACTTGGGTTTGATTCCCGCATACCAGATAGTTCTCCAAGTTTCCAGGAGTGATTCCTGAGTAGACAACCAGGAATAAATCCTGAGCACAGCTGGGTGTGGCCCCCAAAATTAGTTTCCTATGAAGTGTACAAAGAACACTACAAAATATTGCTTCAAGAAATGAAAGAGGACACGAGGAAATGGAAACACAATCCCTGCTTATGGATTGGAAGAACATTGTCAAGATGGTAATACTCCCTAGAACTTTGTACAGTTTCAATGCGGTCACTATAAGGATACCCATGCTATTATTCAAAGAAATTGACCAAAGACTCCTGATGTTTTTTTTTTTTGCTTTTGGGGTCATACCCTGTGGCTCTCAGGGGTTACTCCTGGCTCTGCACTCAGGAATTACTCCGGCGGTGCTCAGGGGACCATATGTGATGCCGGGATTGAACCCAGGCCAGCACAGGCTGGCCGCGTGTAAGGCAAAAGCCCTACCGCTGGGCTATCGCCCGGCCCCAGACTCCTGAAATTTGATTGGAATAATAAACCCCCACATACAGCTAAAGCAATCCTTGGGAAAAAGAAGATGGGAGGCATCACCTTTCCCAACTTCAAACTGTACTAAAATGGTAGTAAGTAAAACAGCATGGTATTGGAATAAAAACAGACCTGTGGACCTATGGAATAGAGTTGAGTATCCTGAAACCATCCTCAAACGCAATATCATTTAATATTTGATAAAGGAGCAAAAAGTACCAAATGGAGTAAGGACAGCCTCTTCAACAAGTGGTGCTGGGAAAACTGGACAGCTACATGTAAAAAGTGAATTTGGACCTCTGTCTAACACCATGAACAAAAATCAGATCAAAAAGGATTAAATATCTCAATATCAGATCTGAATCCATAAAGTATGTCAAAGAAAATACAGGAAAAACCCTCCAGGACATTGAAGCTAAAGGCACCTTCAAAGGTGAAACACCACTAGCAAAACAATTTGAAGCAAAGATATACATATGGGACTACATGAAACTAAAAGACTTCTTCACTTCAAAAAAATAGTGACCAAGATACAAAGACAGTCCACAAAATGGGAAAGAATATTCACCCAATACCATCTGATAGGGGTTAATATTAAGGATATATCAGGCAATGGTAGAACTTTACAAGAATAAAACATTGAACCCATCAAAAATGGGGAGAATGAATGAACAGAAACTTTGACAAGGAAGAAAATCGAATGGCCAAACACATATGAAAAAATGTTTATCATCCTTTCATTTGACCCAGCTATACCACTCCTGGGGATCTACTCTGGGAAGCCAAAAATACACAGCAGAAACACCATCCCTACTTTTATGTTCATAGCAGCATTATTCACAATAGCCAGAATCTGGAAACAACCAGAGTGCCCTAGAATCAATGACTGAATAAAGAAGCTTTGGTACATCTACACAATGGCATACTATGCAGCTGTTAGGAAAAATGAAGTTATGAAATTTGCCTATAAATGGATGGACATGGAGATGATCATGTTGAGTGAAATTAGCCAGAAGGAGAGAGACAGATACAGAATGACTGCATTTATTTGCATGACATAAATATATATGTACATATTATGATTCAGCATACCTGGGCTGGATTGAAAAAAAAATCCGGACTATCACAGCCCGGATCATCGACAGCCACACTGCAGCAGTTTTTTTTTTTCAATCCGGCCCAGGTATGCTGAACCAGAGACTCTCAGACATGGGGGCAGAGATGCTACTTGCTCTCCCCTGTGCCCAGCTGCCCGTGGAGGCGCCGGGAGGCATGATGGGTTCTAGCCCTGGCCTGCCACCCCAGCAGAGCCTCACAACAAGCAAGACCACCCTCCCATACTCCATGGGGCCCGCCATTTTCCACATCCCGACTTCCCTCTCGTCCACAACTCCACCCAGCAGATCAGACTATCACAGCCCAGCTAGCGCGGCCGCTAGAGGCTGCGAGGTTCATCAATAAATGCTTTATTTAGAGGCTACAACAGTATGCCACACGCATCGGCAAGCCTGGCAAGCTGCTCGTGTAGTATTTGATATGCCAAATACCAGTAACAATCATGTTAGGTCATTTCCGTGACCTAATATAATGGTTTGAGGCTCTCTATGTTCCTGGAGCAAGCGGATGCCTTTGGGTTCTACTAGCATGGAGACAGGACATATGGAGATATTACTGGTGCACGCTCTAGCAAATAGATGATTAACGGGAAGATAGTGATAGTGATAACTGTATCACTGTCTTCCCATTCATCATCGAAGTTGCTCGAGCGGGCCCCAGTAACATCTCCATATGTCCTGTCTCATGCTAGTAGAGCCCAAGGGCATCTGCTTGCTCCAGGAATCCAAAAGAGCCTCAATCCATTCCCGGAATGAGGTCTATAATTGTTACTGGTATTTGGCATATCAAATACAACACGGTAGCTTGCCAGGCTCTGCGCGCAGGTAGCATACTCTTGTAGTCATCTCTACAGCATTTATTGAAGCAGCCGCATGAGCCAGGCTGTGATAGGCTGGTCTGCTGGGTGGAGTTCTGACGAGAGAAAGTCTGGATGTGGAAAATGGAGGCCTTCATGGAGAGGGGGTGTCGCCTGGCTTGTTGCAAGGCTCTGCTGGGGTGGCGGGCCAGGGCTAGAACCCATCATCCCACCTGGGCGTCTTGTGAGCGGGCTGGGCACAGGGAGAGCCAGTAGCAGCTCTGCCCCATGTCTTTGAGTCTCTAGTGATAGTGACATATTATGATACCAATATCCTAGGTCAAGTGAAACATGTATCAGGAGGTCTTGTCAAAAGTGGAAATTATCACAAACGTGTGGGAGTCAGAGGCTAGGTAAGACAGAAAATGGAACAGTGTGCTAACAATTGTCGAAAGTGTACTAATACCAACCTAGAACTGAGCATTAAATACAGGCAAAAGATACACATGACAACCCTTTAATGTATGTTCTGTAATCCATAGTCTGGAAGGGAAGGAAAGAGAAAGATAGAGAAAGTGGAAGAAATAAAGAACCTGCCATGGAGGCTGGCTGGGGAAGGGGAGGGAACCGGGATGTTGGTGGTGGGAGATGGGCACTGGTGGAGGGATGGATGCTGGAACACTGTATGACCAAAACCCAAATATGAACATCTTTGTAATTGTATATCTCATGGTGGTATAATAAAATACTTAAGAAAAGGAAAAAAAATATTAAATTCTGCACTACCTATAATAACCAATAAATGGAAACAACCCAAAAGTACATCAAATGATAAATGGATAGATAAAAATACAGATTATTTTATACTGGAATAGTGTCCAGTCAAAACTAGGAATGAAGTACTGATACCCACTGCAACCTGATGAGCCCTGGAAACATTCTAAAACCAAAACAGGCATGATCAGGCACGTTCAGGGTAGTATAGCCTGAAACCAGAATCCCAAAAAACAGACAACTGGATAAAGAAACTTTGGTATATCTTCACCATAGAATACTAGGTTGCTGTTAGGAAAAACGAAGTTATAAAATTTGCCTATAAATAGATGGACTTGGAGAGATTCATGATGAGTGAAATTAGCCAGAGAGAAAGGACAAATATAAAATGACTGCATTTATTTGCATGATATATATAGCATGAAATCAATATCCAAGATCAGGCAAAATATGCATCAGAAGGTCTTGTTAAAGGTGGAATCTACCACAAGTATGTGGGAGTCAGAGGTTAGGAGTCAGAGGTTACGTAACACAAGTAAGATACGGACAGGAACAGTATAATAATGTAATAATAATTATTGGAAATGATAATACCAGCCTAAAACTCAACACTGAATGTAGGCAAACAGTTATGCATGATAACCTCTAAATGTATGTATCACAAGCCACAATGTGTAAGAGAAGGAAGAGGGAGAGGGAGAGAGAGAGAGAAGAGAGAGGGAGGCTGTGGGAGGGAGAGGGAATCAGTGGACTTTGGTGGTAGGAAATGGGCACTGGTGGAGGGATTGGTGCAGGAACACTGAAACCCAAACATGAACATCTTTGTAAATGTATATCTGACAGTGGTATTATAAATAAATATATATAACTTGTAAAAAATGTTCATCATCAATAATCAGAGAGATGCAAATCAAAATAACAATGAGATATCATCTCACACCATATTCAAAAGAGCAAGAACAACAAGTGTCGAGTGGATGCGGGAGAAAGGGACTCTCACCCACTGTTGATGATAATGTCAACTGCTACAGCCGATTTGGAAAAACAATATGAACATCCCTCCAAAGACTAGAAATTGAGCTCCTGTTTGACTCAGCCATACAACTTCTGGGAATATACCCTGTGAGACCAAAACACACAGTGGAAACACCGTCTACACTTCTATGCTCATAGCAGCACTGTTCACAATAGCCAGAATCTGGAAACAACCAGAGTGCCCGAGAACGGATGACTGGATAAAGAAACCGTGGTACATGTCACAATGGAATACTATGCAGCTGTTAGGAAAAATGATGTTATAAAATTTGCCTGGAGTTCATCATGTCCACACAGTTTATGGGAACTCACAGTTCCAGAAGACTGAATGAAACTTTGGATATAGGAATATCCTGGTGGACAGTTCCACAATTAAATTGACTGCATCCTCTTCAATCGACGGTATTGCCTAACCGATGTCGCTGTCATCCCAAAATTCCAAACAGGATTGGACCACCGTCTCCTTCATGCAAAATTCTACTTCACGCAATGGAGAGAAAAGGTTGCAAAGTTTAAGAAGAGAACTCCCAGAACTATCACTAATTGGGAACACTTTACACCATTGCGGCAACATGGGAAGATACTATCATTAACGACATCGATGAAGAATACAACTGACTGGATCAGCACCTCCAGGATTATGCGAAGAATGCCAAGAGAGAGAAAGCCACAAAAGAAAGCCTGTCTTCAAAAACTCTCTAGCTCATTTGCCAATGTGTCAAGGTGCAAGCCTCAGGTGACCAAATGCTAACTTCCAAGCCTGCAAAGCAGTGCAGAGAAGCGATAAAGGAAGGCCTCAAAGAGAGAAGAGCAGAAATACTGGAAGATGCAGCAGAAGCCGGCAAAAGCATTTTCAACACCCACCTGTCCTTCGCCAACTATAAGACCAAGATGACTGCCATCCAACGTCCTGATGGATCTATCACATCTTCCAGAAAGGCAATGGAGAAGATTATCCATGACTTCTACTCAGATATCTTTGATAGCCATTTCCACCTGCCCACATACCAAATTCCGCAGGATGGATATGTCATTCCCAACATTCTCCCTTCTGAAATCTAACATGCCATTTTGTTGGTAAAGAAGGGAACAGCACCAGGCCCAGACACAGTCAGGCCGAACACCTGAAGAATCTGCCTTCAGTACTCATCAATACACTGGCTCAGCTCTTCACATGCTACCTGTCTGAATCCAAGGTGCCCTCTCAATGGAAAACCAGCCAGACAGTTCTACTGTTCAAGAAGGGGGACATTCAAGTCCCTCCTACAGGGTGTGTGTGTGTGTGTGTGATCCTTTCATCTCCGCGAGAACTAATCAGCTCCAAGGAACAGGCCAGAACTTCCACCAACAGGACTCGAGGCACACACAGCCTTGTATCCGCCTCCTGGACCCTTTCTGCCCAGCAAAACCAGGATGACTTCAGTCCCTCCTACAGGTGTATGAGGTGTACAAAGTACTAATAAGCCCCAGGGAACAGGC